>PVIH01007391.1:0-100814 GCA_004025045.1 Sigmodon hispidus
TATTTCTTTAAGGCTTTTTTTCATATCTTCTTTGAGAGCTTCGATGAACATCAAAAAGGAATTTTTGGTGTTGCTTCCTTCTGTTTCCTCTTCATTGCTCAGTTTAGGCCTTGTATTTGTAGGATCGCCACTCTCTTCTGGAGTTACCATGTTGTCCTTTGTAGTATTATGTAATTTTTTGCACTGACGTTTGCCCATGACTTCAGTGGTTCACGATTAGATGGGTCCTGGTCAGTTGTGGCACTCGGGTTTATATGCCTCCTGTCACCTGTCTGGTCAGGGTCTGATTCTGTCTTTCAGAGACCCCTGCAGTTTTTGGTTTGCTCAGCTCGAGGTTGTGGCAGGGTTTCCCTCAGCAGGAGCTGTGGATGTGGTCAGGGGCAGAGTTTACCTGCCCCTGCTCCAGAGAGCGCTTGGATTCTGCAGCCAGCACTGGGTCCCGGGAGTGGAACTGGAAGCAATGGGAGCTCAACTCTCCCTCCCAGGCCGGGATATAGGCACTGAGGCCTCTTGCCCCCTCCTGACCTCTCGGCGGGGTCTGAATTTGCCCTTCAGAGACCTCTGTAGTTGGTTCACTCAGTTCGAGGTTGTGGCAGGGTTTCCCTCAGCAGGAGCTGTGGATGTGGTCAGGGACAGAGTTTACCTGCCCCTGCTCCAGAGAGTGCTGGGATTCTGCAGCCAGCACTGGGTCCCGGAAGCTGAACCGAAAGCAATGGGAGCTCAACTCTCCCTCCCAGGCTGGGATATAGGCGCTGAGGCCTCTTGCCCCCTCCTGACCTCTGGGCGGGGTCTGAATCTGCCCTTCAGGCTTTCATCATTTCTATTGAATATTCAAGAGTTATTCTGATGGGTCTGCCTTTATAGTTAAGTTTGCCCTTTTCATTTGTAGATCTTAAAATTTTTTCTTTGTTTTGTATGTTATGTGGCTTGATTATTATATGACGAGCAGACTATTTTTGGGGGTCATATCTATTTGATGTTCTGTAAGCTTCCTGTATCTTATAGACATTTCCTTCTTTAAGTTATGAAAGTTTTCTTCTATGATTTTATTGAATCATACTTTATCTGTGCCTTTAAGCTGCCTTCTTCCTCTTCTTCCTCTTCTTCTTCTCCTCCTTCTTCTCCTTCTCCTTCTTCTTCTTCTTCTTCTTCTTCTTCTTCTTCTTCTACTTCTTCTTTTACTATTATTCTCAAGTTAGGTCTTTTCATGGTGTCCCCGATTTCCTGAACATTTTGTGTCATGGCTTTTTTGGTTTTAGTATTTTCTTTGACTGATGTATCCATTTCTGCTAATGAGCCTTCTACTCCAGAGATTCTTTCTTCCATCTCTTGGATTCTGTGGTTATGTTTGTATCTGTAGTTCAAGCTCTTTTCTTCAGATTTTCTATTTCCACCTTTGCCTCATTTTGTGCCTTTTCTATTGCTTCTATTTCACATTTTAGTTTCTGGAATGTTTCTTTCATATTTTTTATTTACCTTTTCTTGGTTCTCTTTCAAGAATTTGTTCATCTCTTCCAATTTTTGTTTGTATTTTCTTCTATTTCTTTAAGGAAATTTTTTTATATCTTCTTTGAAGGCTTCAATAATCTTCATAAAATTGGTTTTGGTGTTGTTTTCTTCTGTTTCCTCTTCATTGCTCTGTTCAGGTTTCGTTGTAGAACCACCAATTTCTTCTGGTGTTGCCTTGTTGTTCTTTATATTGCTATATGTATTTTTGCACTAGTGTCTGCCCATGGTTTTAGTGCTTCATGATTAGGGAGCTCCTAGTTAGTATGGCAAGATGACTTGTTTGTCTCCTGTCTCCTCTGAGAAAGTGGTCTGCTTGATCTCTGACTCTGCTTAGGACAGGTGTCTGAATTTTAAATACTCAGTCCTTCTCTGATGGTGCAGTTCACCCTGAAGGCAGGGCCTGGCTGTGCAAGATCCCCTCTTTTAGGTGTGGCTGGAGGACCACCTCACAGCCAAACCATAGCTCCTGCCTGCTAGGGAGAGTCTGTTATCAGACTCTAGGGATCGACTCCGGTCCTGGAGAGGGACTCTCCGAATGGGTGTTCCAGGTGCTAGAATCTGCCCACCTCTGGACGGGGTCTCGGGAAAGTTTTTCTTATTGTAGATATGAAAGAGAAAATAGCAAGAGGCTCTTGAAGTGTCCAAAGCTGAGACAGAATATAGCAGTGGACCTGGGTATGAGCAAATCAGGAGTGGGTATGTGTGTTGTAGGGGGTGTGAGACAGAAGGAGATCACAGGACAGTAGAGACTAAGAGAGGAGCAAGACAGAGAGAAAAGTAAAGAGAGTGAGAATAACAAATAATTATAATGTAAATGAATATGGGAGTGGAATTAGCTGGTAGTAGCTGCCTTATGAGCTAGGGAGTTTAGGGTAGGGGAGGAGGTGAGAAGAGCTAGGATGTTAGCATGAACTTTGAAATGTGACTGGTACTTGTGATAGTGAAGAAGGCTGGAGGCCAGCATGTGTTTTAGTATGCTAATAGGCATCACAGATAACAATTTGTCCCTTCTGTCTTTTAGAATTTGGGAAAATAGAGTTTCCTTTGGACCATATCAAGTATACAATACTCATCTAATTGAAATAAAATCTTACACAGATTTGCAAAGTAGCAAGGTAAGTTTATTCAAAGCCAATCAGTAGCACACTCAGATATATTGTCAAGAGTGACAAAAGGGCATGAATGTGGATTATTGTTTGGGGCTTTTGTTTATGAGTTTCAAAGGAAGGAGGTATGCGAGTGCTAAAGGCATTGCATATGTGGCTCTTTATCTTGCTTGATAGACTAAGTTTTATTACAACTTTTCTGCTAAACATGTCACTTTTTATGCTGTTTCTGACTTTAATAGTTTATACCAAATTATGCATAAGCACAAGGTTCTAAATAGATGTTCTCTAAGAATTTACCTTGAGGATAGCATTTGCTTCTTGAACTTTTAACCCAAATCAACCCAGGCCACATCAATCCTATTTCTTTGGTTCTCTGATGTGGTCATTAAGGATAGAAGAAACATTTATTCATTCACACAGAAGTGTTTATACAGTTTAATGTAGGTGGGAGTCTTAAGTTGATAACAGGATGCTAAGTACATAGTTCAGAGAAGGGTATATATGCATATTTTATGTAAGTAAAGGTTCTTGGCTGCCAAGTGCATTGTAGAAGAGAGGTGTGGGTTTTATGAAACTTTTGACCTGCCTTTGTTGGTTTATCACTGAGGTTTGGACCCACAACTCCACTACCATTTATCCTCAAATAATCACACAAAGGCTTATGTTAATTACATGTTGTTTGGCCTGTGGCTTAGGTTTATTGTTTGAGAGCTCTAATAACTTAACTCATTTTTATAAGTCTATGTCTTGCCACATGGCCTATGGCTTACCTATACTTTTATATTTTGCTTATTGGGCAGCTGAATAGTATAGCATAAGTCAAGCAGAGTCCTAGGTTGCTAAACTGTGCCTTATACTTACTTGCCTCAGCATGACAGCTCTAGTGCTCAGAAAATAATCTTGCACATATCATCCCTGCCAAGTCTCAGGAAAAATTGCAATAGACAAAGAAATAGAAAGAAAGTAGGAGTTAGAAGGAAGAAGTGGAATGATGCAGTATAACTTTTCTTCTCCAAGTATAATATGATCATCTCATCATTACTTTGGAGTAGAGATTACTTTGGATCTGTAGCCATGATAACTAGATGAGCAGAACAATAGCGATTAGTTTATGATCATTATAATGGAGGTGTTAACATTGTTCGGTAGAAAGAGGGAGGGAGGGAGGGATCCCAGTACCTTCACCTAAGATTTCAGACATTTCTTCCTTCTGTCCCCAGTCCCAGCTACAAGAGATCTTAAGAAGTGCTAAAGTTTTTAGGAAATTAAAGTGCATTCCATGCTCTATCTTCCATGAGGTTCCCCCCTGTGTTAGGGCATGACTTTCTGGTCATGCAAATGTTTTTGTGTTACTCATTCTCTTATAAGTAATCCTATATATGTGCTCTGTGAGTAACTCCCTAAAACTAACTGGTTTAACAATCTAGACTTTAGTTAAATTTATACATTGATCTTTTATATGTGCCCTACCTGGGTTGAATAAACTTTTACTTATGTCAACACATGAATGTGGGCTTAATGCAATAAGTCCACAATTCATTTACTACTGCTATGCAGAATGTGGAGAGTTCAGGAATGTCTGAGCCTTTTACAAGAATTTAGGATAATGATAAACTGAAACATTGCTTTTCTATTTAATCTATGATTAATAATGATCATCCATGGAGTCATTGTTTTTAAGCTTCCCTGACATGTCTCCCATCAAAAGAATCTTTCCCAATGATCTTCAAATATCTTTGTGTTTCTCTTGTATATGTTGTAAACATATGTAGACTTAGAATACTCCAAGAACTTTTAAGAGTCTTTCTTTATCTGATAGATTTATCTCAACTTTGTTGTGTGTCCTTAATCCTAAGTGTAGAATCCAAGTTTATATCTCAGTTTCCTTGAAATAGATGCATGTATCATAGACACTCCCAGTCTGGAGCAGTTTTAGACAAGTATACATCTTGGGCTATGCCAGAAACACGGTCATTTCAGTTATTTTCAAAATGTCAGAATTTATTGCCTAACAATGCATTTACAAGGCTGGAGGTTTTATTGTCGGTAATTTGTTACATATGCCTTTTTTATAGCCTTAAAGAAAACACAGGGTCTTCTATTCAAATGCTTATTACTAATATGAACTCTCAGATTGAGGCTGCATATTACATATCATATACTTATGTTATCAAGGATTGAAGAGGCGATGTGTTTCTTAGAGGCCAGGGTTGGGAATCAGGGAGTTTGAAAGGACAGAAGTACATGGGGGTGTCTCTGGAGAGACACCACAGCAGCTGGTAGAGGTATAAAGTGAAAGCTGAACTACACAACTTAGTGTAGTTGCATAAGTCAAGAGCAAAGACCAGGACCAGAAAAAATAACAGGCAGAGAGACCTCAGATCCAGACGAAAAGGGGGAAATGGCAGACAGTGATTCAAGAAGGTCGAATCAACAGCAAGAGCAAACAGGAGAACTCAGTTTGTTGGTCCCTTAACATATACAACCAGATGGTGAGATGACAAGTTTGTAGAACTGTTGCCACTAAACTGTTAGATGTCCAGCTCTTTATGGAGTGCAGGTAAGACAGTAGCACTCTTTGTTCTGTCCTGTTAGTGCTTGGAACTGGGTTTTCGGATATAATTTTAATATACTCACATGCCTCTATATTCCCAATTTCCTTTGATAAATTTATATGATGAAACCTTCTTCCTTCCAGGATGAGTGATGTTGTAGGTGTACAGTCATCCTCCATTATCAAAAAGCTGCTTGTAAATACTGTATCCAGCAAAAATAGCAGGAAAACATTGTTTTCAGATTATATGGAGTCACTTAGGACAGAACAGCCTGATACCAACACTTGCTTCAGAAGACAGCAACTTGAGAAAGAGTCTTACTACAGTAGTCATTTTCAGTCAATCCTATTAGACAAGGCTTCTGGACTTGGGACAGCAATGTCCAAGGTCTTAGCATTTAGCATTCAATATAGCTGTAGTAAATGTATCCCTAAAATATGACAGTGAGGCTTGTAGGGACAGTAGTGGATCTTATTCTTGTTCTTGCTCTACACGCTCCTCTAATATTTAATTTTGAGCCATCTAATGTACAAAGCAAATCTCTCACATTCTATAATATGAAGAACATTGCAGTTTGATATGCTGACTCTTGATAAATAAAGGCTATCCACTTAGCCATTTTGCCAACCCTTTTGTCTCTTCTATCGATACAAGATGGAGCCTTATATCTCTTGAACATTTATCTCATTTTCATCCACTACAGTCCTTGTTTTTATAAATTAGCTAATTTTATAGGTGTCTGCAGTTTTATAAGAGTTATTCACATTTTTTATGAACAAAAGTGACTTTTTGCTCTTAAACTTTAATAAACATTACCTTTTTATTATATTAAAATGTATAAACAAATTCAATTTATTTATGCTCACAACATGGCCATCAAAGATTTTTGACAGGATAGTAGAAAAAAGGAGACCAGAAAGATTTATAGGGTCACAGGTATAAGAAAGGAATTCCACATGATTTCTGAAACTGAAGAAATGTAGGAAGTAAGAATTTATTGTTTCAATTTACCTGTCAGAATTTGTTTATCCTTATCAAAGCAAACTTGGCATAAAGAGTCACAAATCATACTCTGAATGCCTGTGTTTATTTCAGATCCCTTGTGCATCTGTGTGCTTGGATAAACACAACTTTTAAAAGTTTGATTTTATGTTTGAAAATAGGGACTGGGTATACTGCCCTCCTGAAAATGGTGCTCATCATGTAGATAGTGGAGGCATAGAGATGCCTTTTGGGTCCAGTGGTAGTGACCCAAGCCTTTAAACTCAGCACTTGAAAGGCAGAGGCAGGTGGATCTCTATAAGTTTAAGGCCAGCCTGGTCTACAGAGCAAGTTCCAGGTTATGCTCCAAAGCTACATAGAAAAATCCTGTCTCTAAGAGAAGGGGGGGGTTAGAAGGGAGGAGAGAGAGAGAGAGAGAGAGAGAGAGAGAGAGAGAGAGAGAGAGAGAGAGAGAGAGAGAGAAGTCATCTGTGACTAGTAAGGATTGTAATAACTGCTATCTCTAATCTACATTTCTTCTAGAGTTCTGTTCTATTGAAAATCCCTAAATGAGACCTCCTGCCCATGGTGAGATGGGGAGATGTGGAGAAGAGAGAGTGACCTGATGTGGTGGGGGAGGGAAGGGACCTTGAATAAGGATATGCACGGATAGAAAATGTGACTTCTTTATTCATAATAAAAAAGAAAATCCCTAAATGCTACAGAGTTGGAACATTTCATGGTAAGTAACTGCCTCTATGCATTTTAAAGAGACTATCCTGATATGATAAACAGCACTGTTTACATAGAAAGCCATTCAAGCTAAGAAAAAATTCATCATTTCATAATTTAGAATAACTTTCTCTGGTAGAATTCTAAATATAGCCTAATTTATAATCAAAAGGGACACATTATGTTTTGTTTCATAGAATTTGGAAAGTAATGGGATAGAAGATTTAGTATATCTAAATTCTGTCCTTTCTATACTTGAAAGTATTTTCCTTACACCAAGTTTACTGTTAGCTTCTCATTCAAACCCTTTTGGTGTGGGAACAAAATTGCTTACTGCAAGCACTTGATTTACCTTCTTTCAAATTAGAAAGCCTCAGGAAATAACATTTTCCTTGAATGACAATGCCAGCAATATCACCTATGTTCACATTTGTCTAGAACAAGTAACATGCTCTTCACGAATCCCACCATTGTGGTTATAGAAATAAGGTTCTCTGATAGCCAGCATTGGGATCACATGCCCATGGTGAAGTTACAAGGAATTTTGAAATTCATATTGGTGTGAAGAGTTCAAGATTCACAAGTTGAGGGAAAAAAGTATCAATTTTAATTATTCTGGGATGTAGCTCCAACCAAAGTATTCAAAAGTTTTCTGTAGAAAATTATTAAATTTGACATATGAGTCATGTTCACCACAGCTTTTATGCCTAGCAATCAATAAGGTGGACATTGCTTCTATCATTTTGGGAGCAGCACACATGAGGGCTTGGTGATTGTGCTTCTGTAAAGGTAAAGAAGAACAGGAAGGTATCCACATGATAGAAAGGAGAAAACCAGTAAAGTGAATATACAAGAAGAAATAGCCAAAGAGTATGACTATGTGGAGTCTGGTTTATTTTGAAATTTTTGTTAAGGGCTACTGGAAACTAGAAGTTCTTAAAAGAACTTTGGAGGTGTCTACCAAGAAGGCCAAGCAATCAAAGTAACCAAGTCTCTGCAGAGAAGTAGGGCCGAGTTCTCCTGTTTTCATCCATATTCTTTTTACTCATAATGTGAAGCAATATGGGATTTTTTCCAATGTTAAAATCAGCTGTGCATAAGTAGGAAGAGGCCAGTTTCACCTTTGTTTGGGGGACATACGAGGCCTTATCACAATACTGTCTTAGATGTGTTATATGACTTCATAAGGTAGAGCTTAAGGCAAGCTCAAGGCTCTGGCTTCAGTACCCAGGATGACTACATATGCACAGAAGAGAGTATCTTGTGTGTCCTAGAGCAATTCTTTTTTCTAAGGTTGATCACTTTTGCTAATCTCTTTTGCACCTTTCCAGAGTTTCTTCTTTAAATCCAAGAAGACATCATATAAACTCTCCAATCACTTCTCTTTTTAATTCAAGTTCATATGTGCCTTTTAAACAGTATGTTTTGAGTGCTTTTCATATCCCTGAATAAAGTATTCTACTTAACTTCTTGTATTCAATTATTTTAAATATTTTTTCTTAGAGATAATGATATATATGCAGATATGGCTGAAGGCAAAAGCAGAAGTAGAAGTGTAGGTAAAGGGATAAATACTTTCATAATTTATATTTTCAATCCCTTCTCTAAGTGTCATATCAATTTATCTTCAACCTAAAGCATGCAGCATGGCCTGATTCTTCCCAGCCTCATCAACAGTATATTTAAACACAATTAAGTCTTGATGATTTAATACATTAAAACTGCTATCTTGGTTCAGTCTTCCATTCTTATTTTCTTATTAAGAATAAATACTTGGATGATTGGCTTCTAGCATGTTAACATTTTTTAGAAATTTTGTTGATCTGCTTCCTAGTGAGGCTGTAAAAAATTACACACACACACACACACACACACACACACACACACACACACACCACAAGTAAAAAAAAAAAAAAAACTTTAAAAGAAAGTCTAAATTAATTGAAAGGCCAAAATCTGTGGTGTTATAACCAGGATCTATCTACTACTACCTCTGCTTATCCAACTCAGTGAGAACTGACTCCATACTCCATCTGCACACTGGCCACTATTCCTCAGCTCACAGTCAGAGGCTTTCCTCCTAAAAATGGGAAACTTCAGACCCTCCAACCTTTTCCTGTTACTCACCTAAGGGTTATGTCTTGGGTTAGCCCAGATGGGGAAGGTTCTTATTTCATGACCATCACTCACTCAGGAAAATGAGGTTCTGAGGGCACTGAAGCTGCAATCCCTCTTGTCCTGACTTAAGTGATAAGATCTGGTTATAGATAGCTAAATTAAGTGATGATAAAGGCTGATCACATCTTTTTTTTCAACCCACCCAGAATTTAACTGTTGCTGTGGGAGGTTCACTAAACAAAACTTACTATCAAGCCCAACTCAATTCTATAGCCCAGATGCTGAATTCCACTTTAAACAAGATGAGCATAAAATAATATTTAATTTATTCCCATGATTCATTTTGAAGAATGATCATAAGACATTCACTACTAAAGAATTCACAAGATCATTGAAGTCTGTGGGAAAGAACAGCTTGGAGAAATGTACATTTTAGCAAAATACAGTCCAAGAGGTTATGAAGAAGGAGAAATCCACAGATTCAAACACCTAAGAACTGGAGTGAAAAGAATGTCTCACCCTCTTTACTCTAATTAGTTGTGATTTTCCATATTAATTACCACCTATCGCAAAAAAGAAACTCTGATAAGGACTGATAGCTATGCTTATCTTTGGGTATAAATGTAAGTACTTACTTGGCAGTTTGATACTACCCTGTGTTCATTAAGTACAATGATAACTGTACAAGTTCTTGTCTCAGGTAACAATAACAATTATCAGTATTGTCCTGTCAGTTGGCCTTAAATCCAATCAGGAAGTTGGTGACTCATAATATTGGTGCCACTATTGCATCAGTGAACATATCTTGCCAGGTTGTTTCATTCTATGTGGTCCACAGTTAGGAAAGGGTAGAGATTACTTTATTGATTTACATATGTCAAAGATCTCTACATTTCTAGGATGAATGTATCTCTTAACCACCGAACCATCTCTCCAGCAGGATGAATTTATCTCAGTCATGAAGGATGATGATTCTGATGTTTTCTTAAAGTTAGTTTGCAAGTATTTTAATGAGAATTTTTGAATATATGCTTATGAAGGAGGTATTTTATTGCTGGCTCACAAAAAGAATTTGGAAACATTCTTTCTTGTTACATTCCACAAACCATTTGAGAAGCATATTTTAAACTTTGTTTTAAAAGTCTGGAAAACATTATGCAGCCATCCATTTGGGGGGCTGAGGTTAGGATGTTTTCATTGCCTTATCCAATCTCATTGCTTGCTATTGGCCTGATCTATTATTTGTTTGTTTGTTTATTGTTTTTCAAGACAGGGTTTCTCTGTGAAATAGTTGTAGTTGTAGTGTCCTGGAACTCACTATGTATAGACCAGGCTAGCCTAGAATTCACAGATACCTGCCTGCCTCTGCCTCCCAAGTGCTGGGATCAAAGGCATGTGACACCACCCACCTGGCTCTGTTTATTTTTTAAATTACATTTGGCTTTAATGCAGTTGGATGGCATACATTTAAAAGTTCTTATCCTATTTTTTCTGAGCTTTCAAATTTGGCTTTTGGATTTCAGCAGAGTCGTGATGCCTACTTCTGTTCCCTTCTTATGTACTTTTATTAATTTGGGCTTTTTCTCTCTTTCATTTGATGAATTTGGCTGAACGTTTGGCCGTCTAGTTATTCTTCTCAAAGAACTGTTTAATTCTTTGTATTGCTTATCTCATTTTTATTTCATCAACTTCTTCTCTGATTTGCTTTGTGTATTGTTTGCTTTGTTTACCCAAGGCCTTAAGGCTTATAATTTAGTTGTTTATTTGAGTTCTTTCTGATTATTGTCCATAGACACTTGGAGCTATAAACCTATCTCTTAAAGATTGCTTACATTATATCTTGTACATTTTTAGTATTTTATGTTTTAACTCTGATTTAATTCTGGGCATTAAAAAAAATTGTGATTATCTTCTCAGTGATCTATTCATTATTGTTCAATTTTCATACTTTAATTTTTTTCTATTGCTGTTAATACCTATATTTATTTCACTGTATTTAGATAAAATACAAAGAGAGTATCTAAGTTTTCCTGCATTTATTGAAACATGCTCTGTGTCCCTGTATGCGGTCTACTTCAGTAGGAGTTCCATTGGCTGCTGAGATCAATGTGTATTTTCTAGTGTTTGGATGGTAACCTGTATAGGTATCTGTAAATTCTATTGATTTATGATATGTTTTAGCTTTAATATTTCTCTTAACTTAAGTTATCCAATGCTAAGCAGGGTATGGTGGTCCATGCCTGTAATCCTAGCCTAGAAAACTGCTGGGGTGAGAAGATCATCAGTTTGAAGCCATCATGGGCTACTGAGTAAGAACTTGTCTTAACTCCAAAGTTAGAATAGAATTTGGAAATATTCTTTCTTGTTACATTCCACAAACCATTTGAAAAACATATTTCATATTAGTGAAGTATGTTTATTGATTCTTCTCATTTTGTGTTAGTTATTTTCTAATTACTCCTTTGTTTAATTAATCACTGATGTAATAATGTAGTTTTCATTGCCAGTCTTGACTATGCTTCTCTTTTTTTGGTTTGTTTTAGTCTTATACATTCCATTTGGTAATTGAATTAGTGGTCATAATTGTGTAAGCCTGCTTTTATTATGGATTTTTTTCTGCCTTCAATTATGATAGTTAGTTATACTGTGTATAACAGCCTGGGTGGGCTTCTGTGGTCTTTCAGTACCTATGTTATCAAGCCAATATAGCCTTTAGAATATTTGTTAAAATGTCAGTAGCTATTTTGATACATGTGGCTCCATATGTGACTTGGTATTGTCTATTTGGTGTTCTACATACCTCTTGGACTTGGGTAGGCATCTTCCTGAATTTCCTCTCCTTCTGTGCCTAGAATTCATAGGTTCAGTCTTTTTATAAATAATATCTTTATTTTCATGCATGATCTATTTATGACTGTTTTAGATGTATGCTTTCCTTTGACCATGCAGTTTAATTTCATCACCTTATCTTCAACTCATGATATTTTTTTCCATCTGGTTTATTCTATTGTTGAGGCTTTTCACTTAGCTTTTTTATTAGATTTGTTGGATAATTTAATTTCAAATTCTATTTTTATTTGGGTTCTCTGCAGAATTTCTATCTTTCTATTGAATTTTATTTTTATACCCTGATTTTTTTTCTTATTTTAGTCAGTTGTTTGTGTTTTCTCACTTTGTTATGGTATTTATTTATATCCACTTTGAGTTTCTTGAACATATTTTTAATGATTATTTTTAGTTCATTGTCTTATGTGTCACTTTGCTTTCTTCACGTAGATTACTGCAGGAGTATGTTACTAATATTTGAGACATATTTTCTTGGATTTTCATTTTATCTGTGTTTTTATGATTGGATGTGGATATTTGAATAGGTTGTTAATTGTGCCTTTTGGTGTGGATATCTGTTCTACCTTTGTTGTATAAGTGTTTTTGCTATTTCTTCAACTTGGAAGGTCAGGCAGGTGGAACATGGGTTTCAGTCTTAGAGCTAGTCAGTGGTGACTTTGAAACAAGTATCAGAAATGCTACTAGCTCAGCACTGGCAAGGTGTACCTTCTATTACATGAACAAACCCTCTATGGAGGCGTGTAATCTTTGTTGCAATTTCTAAAATGTTGAGGTTGGTATACCAGAGTGAAATGAAGGTGAGACTTATCAGTGGAGCATGTAGATGCTCAGCACAGGTTTTAGTTGAGAGTGTTTGTTAGGTAGGAATGGGAAAATCTCCCCTGGAGTGTGCCAGTGCCTCTCTTTAATATCCTTAAATGTTGTCACATGAAATAGAGTGACTGCTACCAATGGGGCATGCAAAAGATCTTATGGACATGTCGTCAGATGATCATGGCTTTGGGTCATGGAGAGGGAGAGTGTAAAACAATGCTTTTTATTTAACTACCATTTTTATCTGTATCATCATCTCTTTGATTCTAGTAGCTTCTGTTCTACCTTGGAGGTTCTATATGAATATTAATTGTAAAATTTTGTTTATGGGTATATGTGTTTGTTAAGGTTTTTACTTTTTCAATTTACTTGTCATTTTAACTTTCAGGTAGAAGTCTGCCATTTTATGTAGTTGTATTAACAGGCCATGATTTTATGTGTTATGGATTGGAGAAATAGAAAACTCTTCCATCTTCTGAAGGAACAAACTGATTTTCCTGTGATTACTTCATTTATGGTTATATTTAATAGGATACCACTAAATCTTTAGTCTATTTAGAATTTTCCCTGACAAAGTTTTGAAGCATGTATGTTGTGTACATTTTTGGCTCACAGTCAATAGCTCCAGTGCTCTTTATTGCTATTCATTGTCTTTCAGCAGATTTGAAATATTGCTCTTGAGACTATTTTTTCTCCTGTTGGATTTCTTTGTACAGCTTTGATATGAAGGCTTCTTTCTTGACTTATTGTATTTTGTTTAGTCCAGTTTGGCTGTAGCCTCTTGAAGGCCTGCTCTTTTCCTGAAGATGAAAGAAATGGGGGGTGGATTTGAGGGGGATGGGAGGAAGGGAAGAGTCAGAAGCAGTGGAGAGAGGAGAAACTCCTGTTGGGATAGATGTATGAAAGCAGAAACCATCTTTAATAAAAATGTAATAAAAAGTAATTATATTACTTCCTAATGTGTTTATTTCACTCATTGATAGTTCCCCCCATACCATTCATTGTTTATTTGTCTGTCCAGTGTCCAAGCTTTCAAAACACTGAAAACTGTGAAGTATCTTGTATTGACTCTCTTTCAGCAGATATAATAATTTGCTTTGATGTCTTTCATTTGGAGAGAATTCTTGTGTATTCTTGCTTAGTTCATTTATGAATGTTAAAATGAACTATTTCTAATATACAAACCCACAAAACAACAAAAACAGAATGCTATTTTGTGGATAACCATAAACAACAACAGCTTATTAGTTATTTATCTTAAATATAGTCTTAGGGTTTTTTGATTTATAAGGAAAAACATATAGTTGGGGATGGAATATGGTTCAGAGGTTGAGTCTATTATCATCACATTGGGAAGCCTGGTGGCATACAGGCAGATGTGGTGCTGGAGAAGTAGCTGTGAATTCTACATGTGAATCCACAGGCAGCAGGAAGAGAAAGTCATGCTAGGACTGCCTTGAGCTTCTGAGATCTCAAAGCCTGATGCCAGGCACACACTTTCTCCAACAAGACCACATATTCTAATAGTGCCATTCCCTGTGGTCTTATGCAAATCATTTTTATTCAAAGCACCACAAATATCAAGCGACATAAATAAAATGAGTGAACATTGACAAGCTTATGTTAGTTCTTCTATGTCTTAGTTTGATTACTTATTCTTTCGAAACTTTAAAGTCTTCACTATGTAAGATGTTTATTTCACTATATATAAACTTACTAAGTTTTCTTAATAATTTTACTCCTTCTTTGGATGTTATTATAAGTGTATCCCTCACATTTTACCCTCTAATGCTCTCTGTACACTTTGATCCTTTGATTTCTGATTTAGAATTTGATTCCCTACTACATGACTGAACCTCTGATTCTGACAGGTTCCCAGGCAATTGCTTGTGTTTTAGAAAATATAATCACATCACTTGAAAATATCATCTAAGACTTTATTTCCTGAATATTAATTTCTTTTTTTTCTTCTTTGAGTCGGTTGAAGTAATATTAGAGAAAAATGACTCCACAGGGAATGATTGCTTTGCCCACAGCCTACTGAAAATGCCTTATATGTCATTTTTAAAGCATTGAGTTTTTTTATGAAATATATTCTTTAAAATCATGATTATATTATGAATTTATTAGTTTATCTTTCATCTTTTTAATCAACACATTTTAACTTGTACAAATGTTTAACTGGATATATCAAATCATAATATTTTTAATCTATTTTAAAATATTATAATTTGAATAAGAATAATTATATAATTTATTAGGTATCCTGATATTCAGTAATAAACCCAATTTAGTAATAATGTGCTTACTACTGGTTAGATATAACAATTACCCACAATAATATATTTTATTATGCTATTTTCCTACATCTATATACTGTATTTTGATCAGAATCAGATAATAAGTTTCAGTTACTAATGTAATAGTGCCTTAGTTTTTACTAGTAGTTTGATAAAAATTGAGATGACATATATCATTTAAATATAACAATTTGTGTGTATTAATTTTTATTAACATTATTTACTATCCTTCAGGCCTTTAGACATATGATATTGAAATGATTATATCTTGGCTTTTATATGCACTTTGATAGGAAAGGGCAGCAACAGAAGATTCATAAGATCAAAAGTGAAAAGTACTTTGGGGAAGATAGAACATTGGGTGGTAAAGTCTGAGAGGGTGGAGACATCTGAGCTTTTAAGAACCTCACAAATACCTTCACAAAGTATTTGGCACTTTGAATAGATGGTGAATATTGGCAAATATTTTACCATTTGTCTATCAGGAAAAGAACACCAAACCGAGCAGGATTTTGAAAGTTGATAGGGAGAAAATCAGTTTCATTATGGTAGTTGGAGGGATTGTGGGAAAGGATGCTGTGTAGCTCAAGAGATGTTAGCCAAAACAATAATAATCACAGAAATTCTTTCAAGAGATACCAAATTTTCAGCTATAAAGAATCTTAGGTGGGTAGAACAGTGAAGTATCCTGATAAAGAACAACAATAAGAAAAGTATAAAACTACTGAAGTACTGCTCTGAGTTTCCTTTTGCCCAGAAAGCAAATGTCACTCACTATATTCAAGGATGACATTAGTGTGACACTGCTCCAGAGAAGAAAGAAAAATGTGCTGACTGACAATCATAATTTCACATTTCTGCTTCTCACTTTTATCATTGGTCACACTGCATCCTTTTGATGGACTTAAAGGATGATTGACCCAAATCCTGAACAGAAAACTCCACGGCTGTTCCTGAGAGATAAGATGTTCACATGAGTGAAGAAATGGGAAACAGAAAACCAACCCAAGCATAATAGAAGATGACTCCCAACTTTATGACTTGGTTAGAACTAGAAAATAAAAAATGAAGGAAAGATGGAAGGGAAAAAGGAAGCGAGGGAGAGAGAGAGGGAAGGAGGGAGGAGGAAGGAAGGAAGCAGATAAAATTCTTTTTAAAATATGATTATTTAAAAAATATATACAATGCTAAATTAAATATCTTAAATTTGACCAACTTTTATGGTTTTCAATGTTTTTGCACATTTATATTCTCTGTTACATTTGTTTTTCTGTCTTCTGAAATTCTTTGAGCATGAAAATTTAGCTCAACTTTATAGAAAAGAACATGAGATTGAAATATCCAATACCTTCTTGAGAAATCAAAGACTTTTGAAAAGGTCCCTGCTACAGATATGGAATCAGCATCCTATGGAAATCCTTGACTAGCAGAGTATGTCAGAGATAATTGCTGAAGTTTGGACTCAAATAATTCATTATAATTCTTAGACTAGGACATTCCCACCACATTCAACTGTTTCTGAGATTAAGTAATAGCTTTTTTGAGCATTGCCTCCATGTGCCTTATTTTATGTTTCAAAAGTATGTAGTCAATTTGATCAAACTTCTCATAGCCAGCATACCTCAGCACATCCTCCAATCTCCTAAATAAAAAAAAAAAATTCTTCACCTGCAGAGGACTAACATTTAAAATAAAGCCAAGCAATTTTCTGTTTTTTTGTTTTTTTTTTTTTTAAATGTCAGAGATGATCAGAAATCTTTTTGAGCTTGGAGCTATGGCAGCAGTTTCTTTTTTCCTTTTCCTTGAATGACTCCACAGTAGAAGAAAAGAGGGTTGATATAATCTTTCAGTCTCTTCTATGAGTTGCAGTTTGGAAATTCACTTAATCCCCCACTATCTTAAAATCAGTATCATGCACAAGCTGAGGCATCTGGAATGTAATGTTTATAGTTATATATAAAAAATCATTGCAAGATAAAAATCAGCAGTGACTCCCAAGGTTTCCTAGCACTTTGGAAAATTATTTTATAGAATGAAAGAAACAAGAAGCAATGACAGTTTAATGCTTTATAAGCTTTAGATGGTCTAGATAATTTAGAAAATTATTCCAACAGAGGAGGTTCAAGTATAGGCTTAGGAAAAGTTTATAACTGTTACAGGACAGAATGTCATTTCTCCTTAGAGATATGACATATGGATTGCAATTCAGATTTATATTTCTACCTTTTAAAGAGGATTGAAGGAGTCTAACACACAATCAGACTTACTGTTTTGTGAACCTTTTCTCATTTTGTGTGATCTGAGTGACAAAATTAGAACTCCCTCATCTACATGGTAATCCAATTTACCATCTTAAGGCTATAGTTATAATTTTCATTCTCAGCTAATGTATTTGTTTTTATTTTTTCTTTATGATGGGATGCAAAGTTGTGTGACTGTTTGGTTAACCTTGTTATTCTGGGAGTGTCCAAGTTTTTTCTTTAATACTATTTATTAACATGCACATGAGTGTGGCTTAGGGTACAATTTGTCCAAGTGAGGAAGCAGAAATACCCATCTGCCATACATGGCATTTCTGAGGGCTGTCATGAGAGAACTAGGAAGGAGCACCCTTCTTTTACATGGCATTTCCATCAGCCTTGTATTGTGGGTCTAATTATATGAACTTTAAAATTTTCTTTAGTTAAGAGCACAGGATCCAGCCGTTTATTCAAAGAAGCATGCTGATGATCAACCATGAAACATCCATGCTTAGAAATCACTAGAGACTTTCTTTGGACCTGGATTTTGGCTCTTGGCTCAAAAAGGCAGATGATGGTGTCTATGGGGATGTTGGGACCTGATAAAGATGTAGTTCCTGGTCTACAGCTGCCTCATGGTGAAAAGAGGCTGGTCTTTCTTGTCTGTCAAAGAACTGGAGTGGGGAAAATAAATGGAAATCAGTACTCCATATTGTCGTAAGTTTACATTTTCTAATATCAGGGGTTAGAGGTAACAGAATAGACAGAACAATATGATGATAAAAAGCTCTATAGTAAACCAAAAGTAAAATTTTCCATCCTAGTTGTAATCTACTTACCTTCACTGACTTACATTTTTTGGAGGGGAATTCTTGAAATACCCTTAAGTTTAAGACATAAGTATGCAACTCCATCTCTTGATTCATCAAATGTACTTTGTCCGCCAAGGATTTATGTGTTTGAAATTTGGTCTTCATGTCATGATGCTAATGTTTGGTGTGATGTTCTAAATGCTGAGCCTAGTGCTGGTTAGGCCATCATGTGTACTGCTCTTAGAGAGGATTGAAACTGGCATTTGGGGACACACTTGGGTAGCTCCATGCAAGCCTGACCATTCCCACCTATCTGAATTACATCTCCCATGTCATCTTCTATATGACACAGGGAGTCATCTTAGGTCTCTTCAGAATCAAGTCGATACCAGTGCTAAGCCATAGACTTTCCTGATCTGTGAAGCAAATAAGTTTCCCCTTTTTATTTACCTGATTATTGTGTTTGTGTATGTGTGCTCATGTGTGTGTATGTGTGCATGTGTGCTGAGTGTGCATGTGTGTGTGTTTGATGTTTATGAGATGTGTATGACCATGTCATACATGTGTGTTCACATGCTTGTCTCCATATCCTCAATGACATGCATGTGGAAGTCAGAGGACAATTCTCAAGAACTGGGTTGATCCTTCCATTGTGGATTCCAGAAATAAAATTCAGGTCACCAGGCTTGTGAAGCAAAAACTTTCACCACTGAGAAATCTTGCCCACGCAAGTGTCCTTTTTTTTCTAAGGGATACATTTTCAGATAGTGTGTGAAAGTAGTGTAAAATAGATTCATAGCAGTTGCAAATAATTTCAAAAATAAGTTATATTATATGATGATTAATAAATTTCTGTTTTCTCCATTTCCTTCCATCTTTCTCTTCATGTGAGTTTTATAATATATTCCAACATTTTTTTAATTCATAGACTTAAGGCTTCATGTGCTGTTTACAAAATTAAACAGATAAAAGCCTGTGGTGTTAATATTATTGGGATCACATAAATATTCATTGCATAGCTAAGTAATGTAATTGGGTCTGTTGAGAAAATCAAATTAATCCTAAAGTATTAAATCTGAGTCAAAGAGAATCTTCTGCTAGTTGGGGCTAAACAAATTTTTTCTTTCATCTGTTAATTGTTCAAAGTCATGCCATAGGTCATTTCGTGTCTGCAGCATGAACAAGGAAGCCTTTAAGAAATCTTGGGAGACTGAAGAGTCTGGAAGAAAATACCTAAGGAGAGAGAGAGAGAGAGAGAGAGAGAGAGAGAGAGAGAGAGAGAGAGAGAGAGAGAGAGAGAATTAGAGCTGTTTGACTAAGAACAAAGTTTTAATTCTTAGAGCAAAGAGATCTCCCATGAATGTGCGTCTGCCTCTTATAAAACTAAATGAACAAAGTTCAAGATAAAAATTGCATTAAAATTTCTATAGAAAGGTTAAGCTTCAAACCACCATTGCCTTGATAATTTGCCATTCTGTTCAATAAGGTACAGAAAAATCTAAAGAAATAATTATAGAACACTATACAGTGGTGATATCATCAGAACCACACAAAAAGCACACAGTGAGGCTGGCAATGAAGCCTAATGAGACTGTGAGTTGGTAGATGTATTAATATCTGAGAGTTGTGAGAGAATGGCAGAATCTAGTGAAATAACTGGTACATGTGATAAACATGAAGCTATCAAAAAGAAGCTAATGTCAGAATGGTATGTAGCACAGTGATAGGGATTTGCCTAGCATACACCCAGCTCTGTGTTTGATTCACATTAGCCCCCATTACACCCAAATGAGATGTATCTGTTAACTTAGCAGAAGTAGATGTGCCTTTAAAAAGTTATAGCCCCTCCTGAGAGCAATTCATATTTAGAGGAGCCATGACAAAATTTATTGGGAGTGGTTGTGTGTAACAGGTATGAATTTGTAAAGGAGATTGGCTAGAGGGAGAAAAAAAGGTGCAGGTATTATATGGGTGATGTTCATAATACTTCTTTTAAGAAATAATTAGGATAGAGTAGGTGGGCAGAAAGACTAACAAAAACCCACACCAGGGATAGTGGTTAATGCTTCTAATGCCAACATTTGGGGTATGGAGGCCAGAAGATCAGTTCAATATCAGCCTTAG
Organism: Sigmodon hispidus; assembly: GCA_004025045.1. Taxonomy (NCBI): domain Eukaryota; kingdom Metazoa; phylum Chordata; class Mammalia; order Rodentia; family Cricetidae; genus Sigmodon; species Sigmodon hispidus. Next base: position 20,141 of record PVIH01007391.1, read on the forward strand.
ATTTATGCCAATTTTGAAGTCAAATCAATTTTACTCAATTTTTTTTGGTTTTTTATGTAGTCCCTTGGTGAATTTTGTGAATCTCCTATATTTGTTGTTATTGGAAGACCTTTCTGTATAGAAACATTGTAGCAATTTCCTTCATTCTATATTGAGGGTCATTAGGATTTGGGAAGAAAATGAAAGTATTAAAGCATAAAAAGTAAAAAAAAAAAAAAAAAACCTCACAAGTCTTAGGAAGTTTCAGAAACAAAAAAATTCAAAGCGAACCTTTCCAAGGTTATATACTAACTACAATAAGGACTGCCATGCAAAGGAGACTCCCAGTGCAGCCAAGTTACACAGAGAGCTCTGGAGGTATAGCACTCATGAATTCTCAGTCATGATAGGTGGGCTTTTCAGTGATATGGCTGCCCTTGAGTCATCCATGATCCTGTAGGTAATCCCTCAACCATATCCCTGAGTTACTCCAATGAAATTACTGGCATTATGAGCGAGACTTGGGTGGGAACATTTCTTTGGTCTGTCATTAGTGCTCTACTTATGATGAATAGATATTTAAGTCTGCAGGAAAAGTCACACAGCAAGCAATTATTAGAAAAAAGCAGAGTAATTTAATCAGAGGAATTAAAACTGAGATCTTACACAAATCTCTCTAAATGACTTTAGCCTTGACTATCTAGTCTGTTGCTGGAGAGTGCTTCATTACAAGATGTCAGATTGTACTGGAGAGATATCAAAGTTGTCTGCAAATGCTAGGGCTACAGATCCTCTAGAGATGTGTAATTTGAGAACTCTTGATGCTTCCTCCAAAACTTGGCTCAGGCAAAGCTTCTCATCCCTTGTTCATTGGAGCTGCAGTGATAAATGGAACCCTAGGGCCACTGAGCAGTAGCTATCTGGCTGAGCCTACTCTAGGGCTAAAGACATCTTTCATCTTTTGACTTCTTCCAGGACTCCTTAGAGAAGGATATTCCACAATCCCTAACAAGGATTCTAGGCAAGAAAATTTTGCCAATGACAGGTTATACAATGAATCTGTATATACAATTTTCTCATGGCTCTTGGTGAATTTCTCATGACTCGAAGTGAATATAGACACATTAAATTTGTTACTGATACTTTTTCATTGTTGAGAATTTCATAGTAAGTTTCTATTTAGTATTGTACATCTTTCTTCAGTGTTTGTTTACTGGACTTCTGTAGTGTTGGAAAAGGGAGAATTCCAGAAAGAATAGAATTTTTAAAGATGGGATACTTAAATTTGTTTTCTTCTCTTTCTGTCCAAAATTTATTTACTTTCTAATGTTTTATAATTTAATATTTATGTGTTTATTTGTTTATTTTTATGTGTTGTTTTTGGATTCAAACTCAGGACCTTTTACATGTTGGTGAGCATTTTACCTTTGAGCTTTATCACCGAGCCATTTGATTTCTGTGACAAAGCTTCCCTATGCAGATTGGTCTTGAACATGTTACACAACACAAGGTGATCTCAAACTCTGCAGCTTTTTGCCTCTACCTTTGATGTGCTAAGATTATGTGAACATACCAATGTGGTTATTTATTTAATAATATTTTAACTGACAAATAATTGTATATGTTTATAAGGTGTCATGATATTTTGATATATGCATATATTAAGGACAGGCGATTGGTTTAGAAGAATATAGTGGTATTATTATATGAAAAGGGTTACGATCTATTTTGAGAACATGATTGCAGGAGGGAAGTAGAGAAAAAGCCACTAACATACCAATTGCCTCATCTGATTTCTGTGTATGCTAAGCACATTTTAATGTTACTCTTTCATTTCATCACTTCACTGCTATGGAAAGAAAACTTGGACACACATGACTAGAGAATAGGATTGTGGTTGTAACACTGGAAGAGGAAAATTGGACATGATGGTTGCAAAGCATGGAGTTTCAGTTAGAAAAAAAGAAATAAGAAGCATGACCTACTTTCGACATGCTGATCATGGTTCCCAATAATGTACATTTAAACACTGCTAGAAGATTAAAGCATAAATGTTCTCATCATCTCATTAATTTTGAGCAAATTTCTCTTGAGCATTTTGTGTCCCAAATAAATTCCTTTCTTCTATGTAAGAAAAAGTATTTCAACTAAATGGAAAAATTACTGTTTAGTGTGTCAAGATGGAAGCTATTGCTTTGTTATATATGGGTCTCTAGCAAGACTTCTGCCTTTTATTTTAACATTTATTTTAGGGCCAGGTGTAGTAGCTCAAGCCTTAAATTCCATCACTCAGGAGGCAGAGGCAGGAGGATCTCTGTGAGTTCAAAGCCAATCTGGTTTACATGGTGAATGCTTTAGACTATCTAGGACTACATAGAGAGACTCTGTCTCAAAAAATAAAATACAAAACAATGTTTGTATGTATGTGTTATATGTGTGATTGTATACTGTGTATGTGGCTGGTGCCTATGGAGGTCAGAGAAGGGTATTAATTCCTGCCTGCAGTTTATGAAAGTTTATGAACCACCATGTGTGTGCCAGGAAATGAACTCCTGTCCTCTGCAGGAGTAAAAAAGTGTTCTCAACCACCAAGCTATTACCGAAGACCCAGATTTCCATTCTTCTTGAGTAAGGGTTTCTTTATTGGCATCAACAAAGGATTCTACCCATCATTGTTAGAATACTTTTCCTGTCTGTGTGGACTGTTGAGATGGGTAGAATAATTCTGTCCTGAAAATGTACCTTATTCTTCAGAATCTCTTAATATTTACATTACTTAGCAAACACAACTTTGTGCTATGACTAAAGGCTTTGTGATGAGCAATCATCTTTTCTTCATATTATCTAGACAGGCATTTGAAATTAAATCAATTTTCTGGGTGAGTTTGAGTGAAGAAAAGACAAAGGGTGAAGGAAAACAGGTAAGAACATGACTCCCCTCTCATGAACTTTGAGAAAGAAGCTTATCTCTACTAACACCTTGATTTTTAGCTCAGTGAGATCTGGTTAATCTTGAAATCTACTGGTCTGTAAGATGTTACGCTTGTGCTGTTTAAGCCATTGAGTTTTGTAATAGTTTGGTAAGACATACAAAAAGCACAACATTCATATTATTTATTATATTAACATTTATATATCTATCATATGGACACAAAGAATCAGCCATGGATTTTTCAAATTTTATTGCTTGTGAGAAAATGAGTGAACAGGTGTTGGTGTGTGAGGGCATGAATGTAGAAGTCAGATGACATCTTTATGGGGATTGTTCCTTAATGTGGGGATCCAGGGATGGGGCTTAGTTCCTGAGGTCTAACCATCAACACTTCTACTGCCATCAGTCATCTCCCAGTCTCGAAATTTTTCCTTTATTAATCTTGTAATGAAGCAGAAGTAATGCATACTGTGCACATTGAATCAACAGCAGCAGACTGAAGTGTGAAGAGGCTGTAAGCAGAATCTGAATGGAGAGTTACAGAAAGACAAAGTGTGTTTGTATGAGAGAGAGAAAGAGCAGAGAAACATGACATCTGGAAAATGGGCCCTGGAGTCTTAAACATAGAACTATGCCTTAAGAGTATGTGAAATTTGAGCTTACAGATATGGGCTTACTTCCATAGACACAGAAACTATGCACTCAAAGTTCCCAAGACCCCAAATTGTAGTCAGTGTAGAAGGTATAGTAGGCAAGTCCCATTTGACCTGAGTTTAGGCACAAGAAACTAATGAGCATTTTACATGACAATGACTATGAGACAAAATGAGAAATGCTTCCTATTATGCTGGATAAAAAGCTGTGTATAAAATTGCTTCTGTATTGCAACTTCAGCTCTTTAAATTATGCTTGCTGTAACCAAAGCCTGGAAGGAAATACTTTTCATAGGGATGTTAAATTAGAGGCATTCTCATTAATATTTCATTTTTGTTTATTATTTCAGATAAAATAGTTGTAACTGTGTTGAGATAGTTTATGAATGAGTACATTTTGCAAAAATGAGGCTTTAAAAATATATGTGCATAGCTTAAATATCCAAATAAATTGTGTATTAAGATCAGTGGCCATTGTGCATACTTTTTAGCTCCTAGGAATGTAGCAAAACAAAGACGGTTAATTTATTTTCTCATTTTCCATAATTTTACCTGTAAAAGGGGGCCAAGAATATGTACAAGGTATCATTGTTCGTGGCAGCAGATATGTATAAAGGTATTGATAAGAAAGAAGAGGCAGCTTTTCCAGAGGACAGGGTGATGACTAAATGTGGCTATCACTAGAAAAAAGTAAAATTTCACATTTATTTAAAATAAAGTATGAAATTCAAAGATTAAATGGCACATTACAGAAGCCAACTTGTGCTCATGGGACTCACTTATTAGGTAGTTTTATATTATAAGATAAAATATAATCATGTATCCTAAAAACAATTTATAACCTCCTTACTGTCTCACTAACCTCAGCATTATCTAAAGGTAGCTAGAAACAGAATTAGTTTTAATCACACACACACACACACACACACACACACACACACACACACACATATATATATATATGTATATCCACCTCTGTCTCATAAGGACAGAAAAAATGAAAGGAATGAAAGAATGAAGGGAGGAAGAGAAGGAGGGAGATAGGGAAGGAAAGAGGGAGGAAGGGGAGATTATGTACTATCAGTTGGTATAGCTTATCAATTGGCTCTTCTTCCTGAATTATTACATTAGCTTTTGCTAATCATCAAAAATGTGTATGCAAATCTGGCTGCCTTCTCTACCAAAGAAATTGTAAGCAAGCACTAAGTACAATGTCTTCTGTAACCAAATCATATAATCCTGTGTTATTGATTAGCCTGGATCATTTTTCTTTTTTCTTTTTTTTTTTCTTAAAAGGAGAATTTTATTCATTTTCAGTATATGCTGACTCAGATGTGTCTACAGTGAAGTTACTCCTGATGCCATCTGGGAAGAAAAGTTCTGCTAACAAAGAGGACACGGAAACAATCCCAATGCTGCCCAACTTACCTGAAGAAACAGTTGAACAGCACCGGCACCTACCCACATGTAAACATTTGTATGTTTCTTACAAAGCCTGCTTCTCTCTCTTTTTTTTCATTTATATTATTTATTTTATTAAATGAAATAAGTAGATATTAAGTACACACACACACACACACAGATATTTTCCTTAGCAAGAATGAAAATACTACCTCCAAGATTATCCACAGTATATTAACTAAATATTCTAACACTAGACATGAAGCATTCCTTTTTTAGTTTTTGGTCAGGACTTCCAAAACACTAAAGGCTATTTAGACTACTTTACTGTATAAGAAATTGAGGACCAGCTAGAACAATTTGCCTGTGAAATTTTATAAGAAAAATTGAAAGTAATGATATGGAAACATCTTCCTCTACCCCACTTAGTGCTCCTTACATACAGCATTGTGAGTTTCTTTCATGAAAATGTAAAGTTGACTTAGTAGAAACAATTATAAGCATCTGTTTGGATGTTGAAGTGAGAAATTAAGTTTGTTGTTGAGGGAAAGAAGAAGACCCATTCTGATTGGAGCCTGATTAATGTACAGCTACATGTTGGAGAATGACTTGTGGCTGATACTATCCTGAGAACAAGTGGCTTTGCCCTTTTAATGTGTGTCTAACTCAAGTCAGCAAGTGTAAATCACATACTACTGAACTGATGTGGGAACCAACCAACATTTAATACTGAAAATAGCTACTAATGTTCTAAATACACAGGGTCAGTCAATGTTTTTAGAGGGTTCCTGTGAATCAATGAATCCTTATTCTGCTGGAAATCAAAACATAGCTGCAAATGGAGTGGTAAAATTCAGAAAACAGTAATGAATAATACTGGTGCTCTTCATTTGAGTATGTCACAGATCAATTATATAAAATTAAAATATAATACATGATGTTTTTATTCATGCAAACTTTACTGAGTGTTCAGACAGACAACAGTGTTGTAAGATGTTTCTGGCCTGGACTTTCTGCGGCCTGGACCAGAGGTTTGGTCAGCAGTCTAGCAGTCTGACAGACCCACAGAAACACACAGATACTTTCATTAATTTTCTGTTGATTGACCTAGGGCCCAGGCATATAATTTGCTAACTCCTTCATCTGAACTCAACCCATCTTGTTCGGCCATGCAACTCAGTACCTTTTCTCAGAGCAGCATTTCAACTTCTTTCCTCTGTGCTGTCTCCTGGAATCTCAGTCTTATCTCTGTGTCATCTGTGTCTGGCGTCTCTCCTTGGCCTTTGTGTCTGCTCTTCCTGTACTCAGAGTTTTTCTAGTCTGTTAGTTCCACCTGCACTTCCTGTCTGCCTTCAGCCAATCAGCATTTTTATTAAACTAGTAGGAGGGACAAATATTTACAAAGTACCATAATCCCACTACAGCTAAATCTGGTCTTTCCTTGATGATGCTAATTTAACAGTTGATAGTTTCTATAATGAAGTTAGGCTACACATGAACTAAGTATTTTACAGAAAGTCACAATGACAAGTTACTGATCAAGGTGACCTGTGGACCTTTGCTTTATTGTGTTATAGGCTCTTTGGTAACTCATTCTTTCATTTTGATGTTCTCTTGTCTTCCCACCATGTCCCTTGCCTTGCTGATCTTTTTCAGCTAGCTCAACTACACTTTGACCAAGTTACCTAATGGTCACAGGATTAACCCATCCCTTGAAAAGTTGTTATGGCTATTTCTCATTTTGTAAGGGCATACACACAAGAATACCATATGTAATTGAAATATTCAATTTCTTCTGCTGTAGACTGATATCCCCTATAGACATGATTATGTAAATTTCATGTTTGCTTTAGAAACATGGAAAGTTGCTAGTGAGTGAGTTTAAACATATGGAATGCTACTAGTGAATGAGTTTAGTTTTAGTGAATGTGACCAAAATCATCTGAAAAGTTTAAAGATTAATCCTAAAAAATTGTCATTTCTGGGCTTCAATATATAGCTTAAATTTACAGGAAACTACCAACTGCAAATTGAGAGCTGGAGCCACTTAGTATGCTGATGATTTACAAAATTCCTTAACAGTTATCAACTGGCTGTATCACAAGCTGCCATAAGTCTGCTCTATGACACTACAACAATGCCTTTTTCTATGCAGAAAGCACTCTCAAACTAACAATCTGTACCTGGAATGTGACTCAAGTGTACTCAGTAGTATTACATACACAGTATGTCTCAGGCATTTGGCTGCTTTTCAGAACTACTAGAGAAAATAAATAAATAAATGAAGAATCTCATATCAGGAGACTTTGTCCACGGCTGTGGCACAAATTAACAAACTATTTTGTTTCTCATTTTTAGGATTCTGAGGTGTAAAATATGATGACTGAATTGGTGATCTCCAAAATCTGTTAAGGCTGCTACCATCAAAGGCTCTAGTATTCCCCTTATAATGGTGAATACCATTATAAAAGCACAAGAATCTAAACCAAAATTTGAGATGAACTTTCTGGAGGAAAACACTCTCTATACTTTTTGTTGATTTCCTTTATTATTGATTAAATTCAGGATCTCACATTTCTACTTAACATGTATTGAGTTGAAACAATTTGTTAATATTTATTATTGAAATACTTACATATGTACTCTCTCATAATTTTTGATTTTCCAGGACAGGAAGTTTCACTTTACCATTAACAAGTCTAAGAATCCTCATATTAAAAGTAAGATCTCTATGGAATATTTGTAAGGTAATAAGAGTTTGATATTACATCAGATTTTCTGATGTTGTTATGGACACAGGAAGTAGAGACTGCAATTTTATCCTGATTTATTGAAATAAATGTATTCATCTTGTATCTTATGTTGTGAATACTTTGTTGGAATCTGTGCTAGAGACCAATTGCTCCAAGATTCTGAGTCTGTAGAAGTAGAAAAAAAAAAGCCAAAAACATAAGCCAAGTTCATATTCCTTTTCTTTATCCAAATGCAAATTTTCATTTAAAAGTCAATCTTTATTACCAATAAATAGTTGAAACAGCCCTGAATTTCATTTAGCTATTATGTTTCAATACATACTAATGTATCATATAAGATTATGCATTATCTCTTTTTTCTTGGTAATAAATTTTATATAAATGTTTCAAAAAGAATAAATTCCACCAAGATTCTGTCCTGCCAATTTGCTGTCTTTCTCTGGTAGAAACATAATCAAGGCATTATACATCTAGAGATGAATGCCTTTAGGCACTTTACTAAAACTAAAAGCTTGAGCAAATATACATTGTTCTTCCTATTTCGTACTAGAACTTCCAAACATTGGTGGCTTTAGGCTTTTCTGTTACAAAATGAGGAGTTATAGTACATTCTTTTATCACCTTTTGTAATCAAATTTGGGGTCATGACCTGTACCCTTAGTTAAATATGGATTTCCATCCTCACTAAGCCAGTAAAAAGGATCCAATTAATAATGCAAAGCAGAAAAAATATTTTTCCAATGTGGTCATACTAAGAAGAGGAATAAAGGCATGAAATACAAGTGACCTGACATAGTCAGTTTGACTATCAGACTATTGAAATTTGAATTTCCCCAGGGATCTCATGCTGGGAAACTAAAACTGTTATCCCAGATGGAAATTTTTCTTATGGAAAAAGATAACTTCTAACAACTTGTCAGACTATTTTAAAAGACAAGAAAGAAGCAGACAATGGTGGGTTGTTGGTCAGCAACCCACCTTGACTTGGTACTGCTTGGATATGCAAATCTTTGGCTTTCTACCTAAACTTTAGTCTCATATTATGACCTGGCAGATGGATGGTATCTCTTTGTTCCTTCTTCCAGTGAGGCCATATTTAATATACCTCTTTTTCTTTTCTGCTTTCATATTTTAATTTGTCTCTTGTAATTGGTTTGTTGCTAATGAATGACTGGACCTGACTTGGGATACAGGTTGTGACCCTCAACATCAGTAACACTTGTATGCTACCACTTATACACTACTTTCCACCTTGGGTATGGTAAACTGCCTTTTTTCTTTCTTCTACAAGTTCCAAACTAGAATTTTCTCTCACTTTTCATGGACAACTATGGTCAGAATAGCTGACAACAGATAAAACAATGACTCTTCAAAGGAGCATTTACATCTTCACAAGCCTTCAGGTTATTCTAGAACATTTTTGTTTATATGTTTTGTGAGGCTGAAAGAGAGAATTGCTGAATCACCCATGTTCTTTTTCACCATTACTAACATTTTAGGCCAGTCTGGTGCACGTGTCTCATTTAGTGAATCTACACCACCGACATGCTATAACCAGATTGACAAAATCTGTACTTTGTTCAGATTTATTTGTTCTATAATATGCTTTCTTTTTTAAAAAGAATTTCATTCACAATAACATTCTATAATTATTTGTCCTGCCTTCTTATGTCCATGTTGCTGAGATACTTTCTCAAATTTTCAGAGTTTTGAGAATTACTTTGCAGTTTATAAAATGTGTTATCTTTATTGCTTCTATTTCAATTTTCAGGTCTTCGACAGTTTTATTAATTTCATTCAGCTGTTTATCTTTTTTCTTGGCTTTCTTCAAGGGATTTATTTTATTTCTCCAATTTTTGGTTTCTCTTTTTCTCAATTGAACAGATTTATTCCTTTCCTTTCTAAGGACCTCAATCATCTACATACAATCAGTTTAAATATCCTTTGCTTGTATTTTAGCTGTGTTGGAATATTCTGTGTAGCTGTAGTAGGCTGCTGGACTATGGTGCTGACATATTGTCTTGCCTGATGTTGATTGTGTTCTTACATTGGTTCTAGGCATGTGTGTTTGTGGAGATTATAGCACTAGGTGCTGATTTTGTCTTTGTTGAATGGGAGTTTCCTTGTTTGGATTTTTGTCTGTTTTCTCTTTAGTCTTCTGGCCCCATGTGGCCTGTGGTTGAGTCTCTCTGCTTGAGTTGGGGGCTGAGACATGGCAATGAGGAAGGGTAGGGGGATAGGGATAGAATGGAGGAGGTCAATTGTAACTACCTAGCTGGACTTCTGGAGGTCTGTGAGCAAGGGGCTCTCTGCCCTAGTTGGGAGCTGGGACACAGTGACAGGGAGGGGTTGGGGATTTCAGGTACTTAGGGAGACACTGAGACACTTGGGGAGGTCTGTGGGCAGCCTATCTGGACTTCAGGCAACTGGCTGATACAGGAGAGAGTCTATACCATAGTTGGGGTCTGGGACATGATAACACAGGGAAGGTAAAGATTGAGAATAAAGTTGGGGACATGGAGAGAATGTGGGATGTTCTCTGTCAGGAGGACTACCTTTGCCTTATGGCGACCATCATAGTCTCTGGTCATTTTGCCACTTTAGAATCTTCCTGTACTTTACCAATTTGACACTTTTATTCCTTTCTCAATCCTTTGCATTCATTGATGTGTTTTATCATGTACATAGTCTGTTGTTTCCCAGATATTATTTATATAGTTTGAATCAACTTAATCTCATCAGAGTGACTTGTAATTTTTTTTTTTTGCTCATAAATGTGAATGCAAAATTCTCCCAAGGTTAACAATAGCTTGATAGACCAAGACTGTTTTCTATAAATAACATTCTGTTCACAGATGCACCACAGCTTGCTTATTTGTTTGCTCTCTGATTGTAATTTTGGTAGGGCCCAGTCTTTGGCAATAGTAACAGTTCTATTATCCTACACTTGTGTAGATTTTTGTGTGGAGCCTTTCAGTTAATTAGGTAAGTGTAATTGTATGTAATTGCTGCTAACCTGGAGAGACTCTCATTAGCTTTGCAAGTTGCCTACTGTCTTCCAAAGTGACTATACCATTCCATATCCCTGCCAACATCAAATGAGAGGTCCCAGTGTTTTCTTTCCTTATCTCAACTCATACAAGTATGTTTTAGACAATAGGAATTCAAAAAGGACTGTTTTATTGTTTGGTTTTTTTTTCTTTTATTTAGAGACAGATGACTTGTGCTTGTTTTCATATCCTTGTCTGACTTGGGTGATATCTTCTTAGAGACTATGTCTATTTGAAAATGAGGAGTTGCTCTTTATCTCCTTGTTTAATGAGGTTCAAGAATTCTGTTTAATGTTCTACATTTATCCTTGATCAAATATGAAGTTTCCAAGTAGTAGTTTCTCATATGTAGCTTGTGTTTTTTGTACTTATGAAGCAGATTTTTAATTTTATAAAAAGTTATTTTTTTAATCTTATAAACTTCATATCTACTTTTCTAGTTTCACCTAAATTTTCTTCCATAAAAAGACACCTAACCTAGACTTGATATTAGAATGAGGAAATCAGACTTGTCTGGAGTGAATGCTGAGCTGATTCACCTTGTGACTTCTTGCCCTTTCTGGGGAGGGGATGGGGAGATGGGGAGGAGGAAGAGGCTGAAGGTTGACCAGGAGGGGTTGGGAGGAGGAAAGAAGGGAGAGCAAGGGGTTACATGGATAAAAAAGACTTTATTTTATAAGTAAAACAAAAAATATTTTTGATATATTTTACGTTTTAGCCTGTGATCTGTGTTGAGTTCTTTTATGTACTATGTGGAACCTGAGTTTTCTCTATTGAAATGAATTTGTGTCTTTTGAAAAAAGAACACTTGGCTGTATTTGTGCAGGTTTACATTTAGTCTCTTTTCACTTCCATAGAATTATACATCTATACTGTCACCAGACCGTGTTTCATGTGTAGGAAACCTTGAAATTGGTAACGTTTAACTTTAGCTTTGTGTAAGTCCCAAACCACCATTTTCATTTTGTCCTGTTTTTCACAGAGGTGACTTCTCGAGACTTAGCATACATACAAATAGTATACATACTGAGAATAATATATATATATTTATATTCATATAACAATTAATGAAAAAGAGGCCATAAACTTGAACAAGAGCAGGGAGAATATATATGGGTGGATTTGCAGGGAGAAAAGATACGGGAAAAATGATGTAATTAAAATCTCAGAAATAAAATTTTTTAAAAAACTGATTCCAGAAGTTTTCTTTTGTAAGTTTTATGGAAAATTTGAGCCTGAGCTTGGAGAGTTAATATATGAGAGTGAGCATAGAGTCTAGGTTGTACTCATGATGCAGGTAACTGATTCATGTTGAAATTTTTAGAGAAAAAAAAAAAACAATACGTGTCTCAGCTTCCCTAAGTAATTGAAATTGTCAACATAATATTGTTGAGGGTTTTTCTGTATTTAATATTAAATATTAAAGTTTCAAACTTTTCTTTCAGGAGTCTAGTGCTACCTGACCCTTTTGAGTCTAGGCCTCTCTTATTCTGATCCCTTTCATGTCTCTGTCTAGTGATTCTATGTCTAGAAACAGCCTCCAGTCCACATAGTAACACACATACAATGCCTGTCATAGCATATTACCATCTAGGGGTCTTGACTGGCTTCATTTTCTCTGCCACTTAACTAAAAGGCATGGAAAAAATGCAGAATAGGGTAGGTAACAGTTGAGAATTTCTTGAACATGGCAAGCAGAACCAACAGTTGTAGAAAGGTTTTTATTGGGGTGAGGGAACGCACATATACAGCAGGCACACAGGAATACACCTCCAGTAAAGCAGACAGAGAACCAGAAGCTGCATCCTCCCCTCCCTTTGAAGGGTCTTCTCCCCTCATTTAGGGCTTCTTCATTGGAAGAAACACAGGGTTGGGTCACAACTGTTGTGTTAACATGTGCTGATCTGGCCTCGAACTTGTTAAGCCAGTAAGAATGTTGTCTATGTCTCTGTGTGTTTGGGTGGGTCGGGGGCTAAATGGAAGGAGAAAGGACCCACCAGGCTTCTGTTTTATGCTGCAAGGATTTTGTCTCATCAGGTCAGGTGGATGCGGAAGAAGCCAGCCATCTTGGAAGTTCATCATCTTTATTCTGACTACCCTCCCTATGTCTCTGTCCGCCAGGGAATCTGTCTGACTCCTCTTAATCAGAACTGTGGGAAGAGTAACTTACTTTTTTACATTCCTCTGAAATGGACCAATAGTTGCCTTGTTAATAATTTATGGGCTCACTACAGCCAGTCTTACTAGCTTTAATATCTTTACCTCTTGCTACATGCAAAGCTGTATTATGTTCCTTACATGAGTTACTTCATTTGTTACAAATATATATCTTAAAGTTCGATATGTCTCCAGTTTGCTCATCTCCCTCTTTTTAATTCAAGAGAATGACTAGTTCATTGGTGTACTGTTTGGATGTGGGTAGCTTGAGACTTCAATTCAGATCTGCATCATGCAAGTCTTAGGTTCCTTTTCATTGCAAGTCTATTTATAAGACTTTCTTGTTGACTTCTAAATGTGTGTTCAGTTATTTGCAACTTTTAATCTGTCTTTCATGTGGTTTCACTTTCATTACTTTAAAGGTTGAGGTATGGAAACTCTTTTGTAATTGAGCAATGTCTCCTGTTAAACACGGAATTAAAATGCTAAGAAACATGAGTCTTCTAAGTAGCTGTGTAACTTAAGCAAGTCATATATTTGTGTTACCAAGTGCTTTCTGGATACTATCCCCAGTGATGTGCTCGTATTGAGCTCAGTTTACTCTCCTAGAACAAGCTGTAAGACACACGTCTAGATAAGCAATGTTACAATTGAGAATCTGAGGTGGAGAGTATAGCTAACCTCCTTAGACACAAAGCTGCTTTGGAGAGGGGCAGTTAAACTGGGTACTCTGGGTTTAAGGTCCATGCTTCTGTATTGTGCAACCCTGGTGCTTAAGTGAGTCAATGTGTTCTTTAACAAGCTTGTGTTGAAGCCTGCTGCAGGGATACTGTGTTGTGTTCTGGGAACATAGTACTGCCTTGGTCTCACAATTCATCATTTTTCAATCTAGAAGCTTGATGCTTAGTGGTAATATCTATGTTCAATGGTCAGTGTAGCAGCAGCATCCATAGCGCCCTCAGTGGAAACACTTTGGAACTTTCCTTTTGGGCTTCTTTGAGGGCACTGTTTAATATTAAACTTTAATATTTAATTAAAGCTTTAGTTTGTTTATCTGGAAAAGGAAGGGACCTGGTAGAGATGATATCTTAAGTACTGGATGCTTTAATATCTTAGACCAGTGGTTCTCAACCTTCCTAATTCTGTGACTCTTTAATACCTTATGCTATGGTGATCTCCAACCATAAAATTATTTTGTTGCTACTTCCTAACTGTAATTTTGCTACTGTTATGAATCATAATGTGATGATCTTAGGTGACCCCTGTGGAAGAGTCATTTGATAGCTGGAAGTCTCAACCCACAGGTGGAGAACCACTGTCCTAGGTGAAAACTAGCCTCTGGTCCCACTGCAGGAAATTGTGGAAGGGAGGTAACCTGGAGAGTAGTCATCATGGGTAGATGCCTGCAATGGAGTATGGGGTCTATGTGCATAAAAGGAGGTGCCTAGTTTCCCTCTTGCTTCTGATTTCTGCAGGCAGCTGAAGAGATTAGACTGTGGCCCAGCAAGCTAGAGTCTGCCTTGAGAAAATTTATAAGGCTTTTATATTTATTTAGAGAGCAGGATGCCTAGCACAGCTCCCTGCTGCATGGGACAGCGACAGGAGAATTTAAAAGGGCTGTTTCATTAATTTTGGAGGGAATTTATTGCTGACAAAAGACTACATTATTGATGGCTGGAAGGCAGCGCTAGCTTGCTCTTTGGGGAGCTTTGTAGGAGATCCGCCCACGCTCCTGCCCGCAGCCTCCTTGGCTCAGCAGCCAGGGAAGCCCTTCCCAGGGGAGGGCCAAGGAGTTCTGGAGCAGCTCCTGCCAGCTGCCAGCCTTAGAAGGCACAGGCTCTTGTATGACTCTGCAGCTACAGGCTGAAGAAGGACACTTAGAGGTCGCCTGCACCAGCCTGCACACTGCATATAGGGATTTTGTAAAATGACAGCGATCAAGAGGTTTATGCACATCCCAGGGATCAGACCCAGCAGGTAGCCTCATCCTGTCTCTCCTTTCGGTGTTCTTACACAGTGTTAAAACTTCCTAATCAGCAGTGGCAGGATGTGCGTGGGCAGCGTTCTGTGTGTTCTTTGCCCAGCACTCAACTTTGTTTCTTAAATGACAACAGCTCATGTTTTTACAGTCTTCGAGCCCTGTGAAATGCACTTGGTCTCTTATGTGTCCCTTTGGTATAGAAGCAGAAAGAACCTCTGTGCATTAAGATATTTTTGTTTCTGGGTTTTTTTTTTTTTCCTTTTCTTTCTTTTTTTCTTTAGCTGCTAGCAAAGGGCTAGGATCTGGGATAGATTCTATGAATGCTATGAATGCTAACATGCTAACATCTTTGATGGTAAACCAATTTTGTGAGGTTGTCATCTTCAGTAGCAGAGTGTACAGATTAGGGGTGTATCTCTGTACAGTTAGGGGTGTATCTGAGGTGTCAGAGGAGGAAAGTGTCAAGATGATTCTCTGTTCACCTGTATTTTTATGACCATTCTTTGGATTTTGAAGAATTGTTTGAGACTGATGGAATAATTTCTGTCAAAATGTTCTTTGTTCTTGAGGATGAGAAGATGTACCCTTCTAGTAATAGGGTACATGAAATGTGAGCTCAGAAAAGAAAGGGAATGTTGTGAACCAGGTTACCATTAAGGCTAAGGTTTAAGTTCTCATATATGTATATATATATATATCATACTAAAGGTCTGCATGAGTATTATTTTATGCATGCAATGTGTACATGTATTTACAAAGTACATTAGTATATTATAAGATATACATTTGAATTATATGTAGATATGTATGCATACTCATATATACTTCTCCTAGCTGTTTTTCTAGCATCAAAACGTGGGGAATAAAGAGCTACCTAGAGTGTGGTAACCATAAACACGAATGCACATCTTCTGAAATACCCAGCAGCAGGAGCTTTAATTAAGGAAATAAGCACAACTGTAGTAAATAGATTTTACTCAGAGTATAGCCGGGGCTGCTCTTTCCATGTAAAGATTTGACTCTGGCAGATGTGGAGGTTGGAGATATATTTAGAAGACTAAAGGCCAGAAAATGGAGAGAGATATCAGTACTCAGCAATCCTAAATGTTTGAAGAAAAGTAGCCTGGATAAAATTGTACATTGGATAAAATGCCACCTAAATTTTTCTAAAGTTCTTTACTATGAACATACCCAGATGTCCTGTGTGTCATGGAGGGAACACTTCACTGGAGTGAAAAGGCATGTATCTTATTTTTGCAATTGGCTTGATAAAGAAATGCTTAAGAGGACTTTGATATGGCTTTCAAATACTGAAGAAAGTAGAATCTTTCAGAATCTGAATTTTGGATAGTAGTTATTGCAGGCATTTATAATGAACAAAAGTACACAAAAGTTTCAAAACCATTGACAAGGTAATTGCCCACAATAAAAAAAAAGTTGCAAAAGAAACTATTGCAGTGTCAATTTATACAACACAACCTCCATATACCCAAGCAGACATTTAGCAAATCTTTTTCTTTCTTTTTTTTTTTTTTTGGTTAAAATTCCCAAAACTATCCCCATAGTATTGAACATGGCATCCACACATTTTCTTCTTATAAACAGTAAAAGAGCATTTGTTGGCACCCTAGATAATGCATACATAACCTCTTCTGCTCTGATTGATGGCTTGCAATGAAGGGCTAATAGAACTAAACTTGTAGACCTCTATTTTTCCACTTACTTTTAACGATTTAGTGACCTGCGATCTATGGAGAGATAAGAAAACAGTTCAAAGGTAAAGAATAATAGGATGCAGAAAAAGCCATTTTTGAATACATAATTACGTTTGCAAAAATACAAGGCAAATTTTTAGTTTGTGTGGCTATAATGATAATGAAAATTATTGAATGATGCTTAAATGAAGATGAAAATATTGAAAACAAGCAATTCAGTTTGTATTTTGACTCATAACCAATATAGACACACATAGTGAAGGGGCATTAAAGTTTTTTTTCTTTGTTGTTGTTGTTGTTGTTTAATCAGTTTTCTTTAGTAAGTTTCGAAAGCCTTGTCTCTCTGGGGCCTTGTAAAGTCAGTATCTTCTTCTTTCACTAGATGGTGCTGTAAATTCGACTTCTCCTCCTGAGAAACTGGCTGGAAGGTTTGGGTCTATTTCAGAGTAACTGGGAATTTATCCCATTTTATTCTCTGTTCTGTGATTTCCTGACTGTTAATTTCCTAATATCATTCTGATCACTTATTATTAGCCATATATATACAATACCAACAAAGGAAATTGTGATTTTACTGTCAGAATGGGAGAGAACTCCTTTCTATAGGTGGCTGGTATCCTGAAGTGAATCTAGTTATGATTCTCAAGAACAGAGTGGTGTGATGAAGGAGAAGAAAAGTCTTGTTGGGTTGTATTCATTAGTCCTAAAGCTATCTTCCTTTTGGTTTTGGTTTTCTTTTCCTCTTTTATTAATACCTAGAATTTTATAATTTATAGTTTTTAAGAACTGATTGTGTAGATTATAAGATTTTGGATTAATGTGGTACCTTGAAAATTTATGGTTAGTCATAATTAAATTTTCAATAGACTGTTTACATATGCCTGCATTTCAAATAGTTTAATTATCTTATAGAAACTTTTACATACTCCTTTCAGAAAGCATATTTATTTTAATTATTTGTGATAAAACACTATCTGCAGTTCTAAGGCATGATAGAATTGCAGCAAAGTCAGAATTAATGAGATTTGTATGATACAAATGCCCCTTGTTCTCCACCTTCCATTTTCTAATTTTAGTTCTAGTTCTTTTACTAACCTTGAAACATTATATTACAATTGAGGATCTTTTCAGTTTTTTATAGTATCTGAGAGTAGAGTTAACTGCTTAATTCTACTTTTGTGTGAAAATTCTTTTAGCGCCAGCATGATTTCTGCTCTGTGCTGGGTGATGTAGTTGGAAGTTTTCCTGTGTCTCTCAGCTACTTGGTCCCAAATAAACATGCAGAGGCTTATATTAATTACAAACTGCTCTATCACTCAGACTACTACTAACTAGCTCTTACATATTAAATTATCCCATTTCTATCCATGTATGTGTTGCCACGTGGGTGATGGCTTACTGGTACTTTTATATCTTGCTCCCAAGGTGGTTGGAGTATGTCTGCCCCAACTCTGTCTTTCTTCTCCCTGTGTCTCTGCTTGGTTTATCCACTTTGCTGTGTCTTGCCTTGCCATAAACCATAACAGCTTCTTTATTAACAAATAGTAACAAAACATATTTACAACATACAGAAAGACCATCATCACACAGCTCAGTAGCACAGAACTTGGCTTTAAGAACTGGGTAATACAGAAAGGCAAACATGGTATGTACTCACTCATTAATGGATATTAGCTTTAAAGTAAAACATAACTATGCTATAGTCCACAGACACAGAAAGACCAAGGAACAAGGTGGGCCAAGCCAGGTTGCAAGGATCTCCCTGGGAAAAGGAAAAAGAGGAGATCTCCTAGGTGGGCTGGAGGTGGATGTGGATGGAAACTTAAGGGATCCAGTTGGGGGTAGATGGAGGGGGAGAGTTCTGAAAGAGATGACTGAAAAGGCGTGGTATTTTGGAGTCAGGTAGAAACTGATGCTTGAGAAATTCCCACAAATCTACAAGGATGCTCGTAGATAAGACTCTTAACAATAGCAAATATGGTAGCCTGAACTGGTCCTCTCCTGTGATCTACAGTGTCATCAGAGAGCCTTCATCTAGCAATGGAAACAGATGCAGAAAGCCATAGCCAAATACAAGTCTGAGCTTGCAGAATCCTGCTAAAAGGAGGGAGGAAGTATTTCAGGAGCCAGGGGGGTCAAGGACATCATAAGAAAACACACAGAAACAACTAACTTAGTTTATAGGAATCAAGAACCAGAAAGCATGCATGGGACCAACATAGGCCCTCTCTGTATGTATATATGTATGTGTGTGTGTGTGTGTGTGTATGTGTGAGTGTGGCAGTTGTGTACCTTTATCTACTTATGGAACCCTTAACAATGGGTTCAGGGACTGTCCCTGGTGTTTTGACTGACTCTTGGCTCTATTCCTCATACTAGGTTGCCTTGTCCTTCCTTAGTAACAGGGAAAAAGTGTGGTGATGTATTTTATGTTAATAAAATCAGTCTGGAATATCAGAGAACACATCCACCCATAGTCAAGCCACTAGGGTCAGAGAGTGGTAACTTATTCCTTTAATCCCAGCATGGGAAAGATTTACAACTTTAATCTCATAACTGCAGACACAGAGATCTTTCTCTGTGTTTCTGTGAGTTCAAGGCCTAACTACCAAACAGTAGTGGTTCACACCTTTAATTCTAACTCTAGGAATATGATGCAGAGTTGAATCTGAAAGTGAAACAACTGGGTGAAGAAGGTATTTAAGGCAGGTGTAGGAAGACAGAGATTTATTCTCTAGAAGCAATGAGGAGCCAGGCTGAGGAAGGTGGAAGATAGCTTTAACCCTGAGAAGTTGACTGGGTGAAATTTGCCTATGGTCTGTTTCCTCTCTCTGATATTCCAGATTTTCCCCAATATCTGGCTCTGAGTTTTAATTAAATACAAACTAGAATTCATGATACAGAGGAGCTTAATCTTACTGCAACTTGATATGCCATGCTTTGCTGATACCTGTGGGAGGTCTGTCCCTTTCTGAATATAAACTGAGGAAGAGTGAGTTGAGGGGGAGGGGCAGAGAGAAGATGGAGGGAGGGGATGGGAAGAGAGGAGAGAAGTCAAAATGTGGTCAGGACATAAAATCAGTTTCTAAAGAAAAGAAAGAAAGTAAGCTGAGCAAGCCAATAAGGAGCACCCCCACATGTCCTTAGTGTAAGCTCCAACCTACAGGTTTCTGTCCAGACTTCCTTCAGTGATGAATAGCCATATATAGAGGTATAAGCCAAACAAACTTTTTATCTCCAAAGGAAAGAAAGGAAGAATGAAACAAGAAAGATAGAAAGAAGAATTGGGTTATAGCCAGGTTATGGTGGTACATGCCTTTAATCCCAGCACTTGAGAGGTTCAGGCAAGCCTGATCTATATGGCAAGTTGTAGGACAGCGAAGGCTACATAGAGAAACTCTGTCTGGAGAAACAAACAGAGAGAAAAAATAAAAAGAATTTCACAGATTGTTCTTTATTGTTATCTTCTTTCTCCTCATCAGTTTCTTCATCATTAGTAATTATTTGCTCATGTTCTTATCACAAATGATTAAAAGCTTTGGAATTTCCCTAATGTCTTTTCTGTTCCAGTATAATCAAAATTATTTGATGAGATGGTTCTTGGGGACCACTTCAGAGTTCCAAGATAGAAGCTGGTTGATAGAAGAAAAATCACTCACTTTGTTAAAGAATTTGGATTTCAATCCTATCTCCAACCTCCTGGTCTGGAGGAGGAGCTGGAGAGTGGACTGAGTGGCCCATACTATCATCAATATTGTCAGTGTAGTGCACCTTCTATTCAGCTCTGGAGGAGGAAGGCTGGCAGAGCATCCCAACTGCTCACCACTCATGTTTTCGAAGGATGGCTTCCCCAGACAGGGATTGGAATCTCTGTATTTACAGCTACCCCAGTATTCTGCTCTATTCAGTGCACATCTTTTATTTGGCTTTTCTTGAATTAAAACTTTTATTATACAATTATAAATACAGTATTAGTTCTTGAGTTCACTGAGTCATTTTTGTATGTTACTGAACCTAAACTTGGGGAAATTTCTAGTTGGATTGGAAGAATTGTGAGTAGATTGCAGAAGTCATGCTGTTCCTCTGAGGTACTGCAGTCTTGAAGGGCTAAGCCTGAGCCAGAAAAGAACTGTTCTAAGGCCAAGAAGTTGGCACCAGAAACAAATTGAATTGGTATATACTGGGATGAGATACAGAGCTGGTTGTTGATGGAAAAGTAAGCATTATGCTTTCAGTTTTCTCTGTATGGATGGAAAGTTTAAAGCTAAAACATGGCAAGTAAGGGAGCTAAATTCATGCTGCATATTGGACCAAGACAAAACGAGCAAGGCACTGAACAGATTCCTTGATCCTAAGTTAAATGATATTTCCATTCTACCAAGCTGGGCTTGTACTACATGATCACTTATGTATGACTATCCTTGAATTATGCATTTATCCATGTGTTTTTATTAAAGATATAATTCTATCACTTCCTTCATTCCTTCCTCAAACCATCTATCTCCATGTTCTCCTCTTCCCCATCCTTTCCCTTTCAAATCATAATCCCTTTTTCTGTAATTGACATTATTACATATATGTATTAATGCATAAATATATAAGTATAACCTTCTGAGTTCATTTAGTATTACTTATATGTATATGATTTTATTTCTGACCATTTTATATCAGATAACCAATTGGAGAAATTCATTCCTGGTAACAACTAATTTTCCCTCACTCAGCAGTTGGTAATATTTATAGTTCTTGGTCTAGGAGTGAGAGCTCTTGAGATTTTTCTTTTCCATGTGAGTATGTCTTTGGTATTATCCTTGTTTTGGTCTTTGCTTAGGCAGTCATATTTTTTTTTATGTGGTAGGAGTACTTTTTTTTATCATTGCCTCACAGATCTAGGATATATAGTCTTTCATGGGAGGAAAGTCATAGTCAAAAGAATTTGAGGCAACTGGTCACATTTCAGCCACAAACAATAAGCAGAAAGTGATGAATATTTGTGTCTTGGCTCTCTTTCTTTTTCAACATTCCAGGATCCTAGCCTGAGGAGTGATACCACCAACAGTGGTGGAACTTCACACATCAAGTAACCTACTGAAGATAATTTCCTTCTATGGAAGATTGTTGAGGCACTGGAAAACAAACATTCAGAAGACTCAATAATTAGAATATCTGGGAAAGTTCTAATGGGTAGACATTACCTGTTTTGAAGTTCTTGTGATGACAGAGCAGTGTGAGCCTCTCATAATCATGTAGTAGTATGCTAGGATCTTTGGAGGCTCTCTTAAGACCATTAAAGAGATTTATAACAGGAGTATGACCTTAAGGTGCCTAAGATGAGAGAGGCAGTTGACAATACTGCTCGGCATTTCAGTGGGTTCTGAGTATGCAGTTTTAACTGATCTAGTTAGATATGGAAACCACAAGCTTAGAGGTCAATTGATTATGATAGGTATAGAAATTGAGGCTCAGGAGATGTTGTCAAATAATCTGCCTAAGATGAGGAACTATGACAAATTGGAGCAATGTTAGAATATAAGCTTTGGCTTCTGTATTGATTTCACCTCAGGTTGACTGTAGGAGACCAACGAACTATAGGCAATGTTATAAACACTGAGGACAAGCTACTCATTGTACTCTGGATGGTGGAATCCCTCAAGATGAATAATATATGGTCTTGAGTTTTCCAAAGGTTTCTTGTATAGAATGGGAAATAGACAGACAAAAATGATGATGCCACACAGTGAGATAATTCTGTAGCAGCGGTTGTGTAGGAGTCTAGGATGGCAGCACTAATTCCACCCAGACTCTACCCATCAGGAGCTTTCACCCACTGGAATATTGGCTCTAGCTCGTCTTTGTTCTTTTCCTTTGTGTTCTTCCTTGTCTGCCTCCCCCTCTCTCCACCCCTCGTTTCCTCTCTGTGTGCCTACATTCCTTTTATTATTTTCTTCTTCTTCTATAATATCTCTCATCTTCAAGAACACTGAATTTATCTTTCAAAATGCAAATTGTATCACTTCAGCATTATGTGTAAAATTCTCAGTAGCAGTTCTTTTTTTTTTTTTTTTTTTAATATGGAACACAGAACCAGATTCAATCTTATTCAGGGTCTTCAGTAACCCCCAGTATGTGACTTCTGCCTAATCCAGCTGTTTGTTTTAGCCCTTTTTACTCAGGTCATGATGCTAGCTCATTCCATTTTAGCGCCTCTGTACTAGGGCCTTTGTACTGTGTACCAAAACTATTCTAGTGCTAAATCGTTACTGGGTTACTTTGAACACATATATTCTCCAACTGCTTTCTCTCTAAGTTCTTTCCTTCCTGTTTATTACTTGTCTCACTCAGGTCACATTATGATTCAAATGTTCACTTTTCTGAGAACTCTTCCCTGATGACCTTAGTTACAGATAGTAACCCACCTGATTGTTATGCTCTATCACATCATGTTACTATATTTTCCATAGCCATTTGACATTCAGTAACATACTTTCCTTTTATTCTTATCTGTGTATCCCTTCAACTTTCTTACTGCTCCTTCTGTGAAAATCTAAGCTCCATTAATTACGAGGATGGTGACATCTCCTCCTGTTGACAGTTATATTCATGGTGTTTAGCATATTCACACTAGCACACAGTAACCTCCTGATGCTTGCTGAGAGGGCTGGTTGAAATTTTCCATTATGAGTTATGATCACATTATTTCTCAGGTGTGTGAACTATTCAGTTTGTTTATATATTAGCTGCTAAAGTTTTGAAGATGTTGCCAATTTCACAAGGTACACAGAAAATGCAGAGTGTCCCATATTACTACTGGGTTGCACTCCTCATATTTCTTACTTCCTCTCTCCATCTTTTATTCTACTTTTTCCTTCTTTGGGCTGTTCAGTGGCATCTAGAAGTGATTGCAATAGACAGCTTTGAGTGCAGATGCTTTTGTCACTATTATTGAGAGCCTACACTCTGCAATTGTACCCACCAGGTCACCTAAATTCAAGTAAATAGAGGATTGAGGCTATTATTCAGGCTCTTCAAGTAAAATTAAGTGCTTTACTGTTAGGCAATTGTCCTCCTCTCCCTGCTTTGTTCTGGCAATGGGGACAGTTTGAACTGAGCTTTGAGAGAGTCCAAGGTACCTTTGTGGAACAACCAGCTGTTCTTCCATTTTCTCTCTTCTGCCATCTGTGACTTGGACAGAGACTGTTTGTTTGTAGGTGGATATAGAGATAGTGATAAGGATGCTGTGAAAGTTCTTACTGAGCCCAGCTGCCTTGTGCTTTTGACCTTGTATTAATGGTGTCAGACACTTTCATTATTGTAGAATAGGACTGCTGTGTTTGCTCCTAAGCTCACTAGTCTGAAAAAGTAGGCCATCCTCTTGTTTTGCTTTGTTTTAAACAGAGAATACATTGTTATCTTAATTTATTTCTTGAAACACTTAACAGATACATCCCAATTTTGTGATGCAGAGAATAGTAATTGAATTGGGAAAGGGTATACAGGTCAAGTGGT
The DNA here is from genome assembly GCA_004025045.1 of Sigmodon hispidus. NCBI lineage: Eukaryota > Metazoa > Chordata > Mammalia > Rodentia > Cricetidae > Sigmodon > Sigmodon hispidus. The sequence goes on from PVIH01007391.1 coordinate 44,268, forward strand.
GTGTGTGTGTGTGTGTGTGTGTGTGTGTGTGTGTGTGTGTGTGTGTGTGTAAAATATGATAATATTTTAAGTGAAGATCTGTAAGTAACTTGGGGAGACTAAGATCTCAATAGAATTTTAGAGATATGATGAAAATAGACTACCAAACTGCAATTTCATTCAAGAAACATATTTTAAAATCTTCAATGATCAAAGCTGTTCAAGGGGATAAATATGGGTTAGAAAATCCATTTTACCTTAGAGATGGGAAAATCGAGTGCATGTCTAAAAAGTCTTATAAGGCAGTTGGGCTGAAATATGTGCAATAAATGAAGGATCATTCTATAATATACTGGAAAAATAGAAATGAGATATTGTAGAGTTCTCCCAGACTTGAACATAATGATCTCACAGGTAATGAGGACTCAAATGGTTTGGGTGTACTAGTTTTTGTTTTGTTTTGTTTTGGTCAACTTCATCACAAACTAGGAAGCTAGAGCCATCTAGAAAAAAAAATCAATTGAGAAAATGCCCCCATCAAACTGGCTTGCGGGAATCAATTTTTCCCTTAAATTTTTTTGCTTTGAGATAATAATGCTAATCACATCATTTCCTTTTTCCTTTTTCTTTATCCAAACCCTTCCATATGCCATCCTCACACACAACGCAAAAAAAACACAACACCATTTCTAAATATATAAATATAACGTTCTCAGTCTGCATAATGTTATCTTTTTGCATATGTTTTCAGGACTTACCACAGGGATGACCATTTGATATTGCATATCCAGCCAACTGGTATAATTTTTCCCAAGGAAGACTATCCCTCCTACTCAGCAATTCCTTAGTTGCCTACAGTGCTTTGTATAAGGTTGAAGTCTCATGAGGTTTTCTAGCCTCCGTCCACATTAATGCATCTGTTAGTATAATCCCTGCTCACTCATTTAGGTATGGATGTTGCTGAGATTTTTTGAGTGTAGCTTCTGACATTTCTACAAAATATAATCTCAGCAAATTTCCTGTTTCTCTGGCTGTTGCAATCTTTCAGTTCCCCTTCTGCAACAATCTCTGATCCTTAGGTCCAGGAGTTGTCCTATAAATGTGTCTAGTGGGGATGGGCTCTAAAACTTGGTGCCTTGACAGGTCATAATTTTATGTAATCGTCTCCATCCATGGCAAAGAGAAGATTCCTTGATGAGGAGTGAGGACTACAATAATCTCTGTAGTTAAAAGACAAATACTGAGAATGTAGTTAGGAATTATGATGGTTCAGTAAAGTGGTAGTTGTAGGTTCATTTATGATCTATGACTACTATATTCCTGGGTGATTGTATAGATTTCCAGTACTAGGAACACTGAGTGAGTTTTAAATTCAATTAGAGAGCTGTTGGGTACAACCAATACATCCATACCACTACTGCACTCTTAGGATTATGGAGATATGCTGTTCATCATTGTGAATGATAGGCATCATAGCCTGGCAGGACTGCAGGTTGAGTCTCCTTTTGGTAGCTTACATAAAGGATTTTGGTACCATGAAAGCTAGTCTTCAGGGAGGAGGCTTTCAGGTACATTCCACCTCAGGGACCTCTGGTTCCTGTGTCTGAAATGTGTTGTGGCCTTAGCAATAGGGACTTACCTTCTATAACTTTGAGGTAACAAAATGCAATAGCCATAGCCTGTAATTTTGGGGAGTCTGTAACAACAACACAGAAGAGAGCTTTTCATTTCTGGTGTTGGAGTTTTGTTAGATGTTCATGGCTTCTGGAGGAAACATTGCCATTTTTCATTTAATTTACATTTATATGTATATTTATACACAAACATATCTATTAGATATATCTTTAAGTAGCTAGTGAATAGTATGATTCCATGTCTTTTTCAGATATCCTTACTGTTATTTTACCCTCTTCTCTCCTTTTGTATTTACTTTCATAGTGACTCCATAGATAGTGGTCCCCCACCTTCTTGATTAATAATTAACATGGGAGAGCCCATTCCACTGTGGATAGTACCTCCTCTGAGCATGTAGTCTTGGCAGGTATAGGAATGGTGGCCGAGTGGGAGCCTAGAGAGGAAAGCAGTAAGCAGTGTTTCTCCATGGATGCTGTTCCTGCCTCCAGGCTCTTGTCTTAAGTACTTGCCATTACAATGGACTCTAAGCTGCAAGCTTAAATAAAGCCTTTCCTCCCTAGCTTGATTTTGATCTTAGTCTTTATCACAGCAAAGAAAAGCTAGGAAAACCTTTATGAGTCTAGTTTCATTCCAAATCGATTAACTTGGTAAGGTGTTTAAGACATTCTGAAAATGCAGCCATCAGAGGAGATGCAGGGAAAGCTCAGAGAATGTCTTTCCTGGGCAATAGTATGGGGCTAGACTAGGTATGCAGATAAAAGTGGATCAGGTGAACCCACTGCTTTCTGGAAGCCATGAACCATGATTATTCATTTATAGTATTTATAGTGAAAGAATGAGCAAGTATGATGTTATCCCTACCCCCCAAAAAGTAAAAAGAATTTATGAGAATTTATTCTCAAAATAAAATTACATTATGAGAATGTAATTTATGAGTATGAGACTCCTGGTTTCTTGCTGACATCTCTGTACTGAAACTCTTTGATCAGACATTTAGAATAGGCCTTTCTCAGAGTCTGGGACAGATATCTCCCCAAGCTCCAGCTCACAGAGTCAGTTAATAATGTAACCATATGCAATATGGGAGGAAAATTCTTGATGTTTGGGGTTATAGAAGAAGCTAAAAAGTAAAAAGTGTGTAGGCTTTAAAATCACAGACACAGGTCTATGAATTTGGGCCTTGTTCTCAGACAATTAAGTTGTGATTGTGAGAAAATGGGGTGGGGCGAGACCAGTATATCAATGAAAGCTTCTGAGAGCAGCTGGCAGCTGTGTTTCATGGCTTATATCATATAGCCCTGGTTAGCAGCAGTAAGTGAACAAAGAAAGACAGACACTCAGACACACATATCAAACCTGGGATCAAGTGGAGTTCTCTTACCAATAGACAGCACAGTAACCCAGGACCTTAGTGTGTTTATTAGGTACACTGGGGAAGAGTAAGCCAGTGTCAGTAAGAGGTCTCTGTAGGCAGAGTCTCAGGCTGCAAACATCTGAAAGAGGGAACTGCAGCTGCTCGTCTTTGTGTACATCGATCAATCGTTCATAAACACTCAGACTGCTGAGGAAAGTTTTGTCATCATTCTAGAACATGGCCTGTATGGGAAACAGTTTTGTCAATTTACCAGGGGCCAGTTGGTCTTGAAGCCCTCAACAGGCTATGCTCATGTCAAAATACATATTCACCTAGGGCTTACTCCATTCTCTATAGCTGAATACTTCTTTTATGTTTCTTATTTAGTCTACCTTCCCATAATTATTCTTTATTAGTACTGTAGACTTTTAGTAGGTGTATTATCTTCTATTTTATCTGAGTGTTCCCCTGAGTATTTCCAAAAAGAATTCAATATAACCAGTTCCTCTGAGCAGCTTTGAAGACTATAACAAGACCCATCAAAATTCTGCCACCTAGAAAGCATCACCTAAAAGAAACCAACATTAATAGAAAGGGGGCTAATGATTTAAAAGAACATTCACCAATATGCTGAAATATTTTATCATAGTTTCTATTGTTAGAACTCGAGGAGAAAATGTGTTCTAACTGGGTTGGAATTAAGTGTGAAATATGCAGTCTGCTCCTGCCGTATAAGAAGGCCAGGTCTCTAACCTAAGATTAAATATCAAGTGTAGAATGTTTCTGCTCTTCTTTCATGATGATTCCTGGGCCTGTGGGGAAATGAGAGTAGTGTCTTATTTACAGAATTACAGTGGATGAGTCTACAGCCATACACATCCTGGGATCCATCAGTGTACGCAGTGAGTTTAACAGAGATTTGGACAAGATAATTGATAGGGGCGGATATGGAGGAATTGTGGGGAAAGCAAAGGGCAATGGACTTGAACAAAAATAAATACTTCTTATGATGATAGCAAACAACAAATTTAAGAAAGAAACTAAACAAACAAACAAACATATAACCATCATAGCTTGTTTAGAAGGGTATGTCATATCCAAGTTCCCAGTAAAAATTTGTCAACAGAAGTATAGCTTTGTGTGGAACCTGAGAACTAAACTAAAAATTTTAAGACTAACGTAAAATTTCAATCTAAGAAATTATCACTTGAATGAGATTTTTTTTTTACTTGTTAGAGATTCACAGCTTGGAATGGAATGTGTGGGGTATATTGATTTCCGTTTTTAGGAGGTGACTGAGCATGTTCAGTTTGGCTCCATGGCCTAGTAAAGTTCTAAAGATCCTCTCATAAACTGCCATGGATTTCCTGAGAAAAGTGAAATGTTCACAACTTCAGTCACAAGAAAGTCAATGGGGCATCTTAATCTGCCAATGCTTTAAATTTACCTTTGGTCATGTAGAAAAGCTGTTTTGAGTATGATGGTTTAGCATCTCCAGGTAGTTGTGAACTTACATACTAATAGGTCAATAAATAGTAATTATTTTATTGAAAATTAATCGATTATCATTTGCTTAACATTTTCCTGCCTCATTAAGTATAAACAAAGTGCATAATTGGGAAGCTTAGCTAAAAACATTTTTTTGTAGAATTTGTGCAAAGCATAAATATAAGATATGTTAATGGCAGCTGATGACAGCAACTTCAATGCTATGTTTTGTAAAGAGCATGTTGTTATGCTGTTGAACAAAAACAAAATTGAAAGACAATTAGACATCTCTATTAAATGCACATTTTGTTATTTTATGAAATAAAAATCAAAGGCATTGCCATATTGTCATGGCAACAGTAGAATTTTTCCATCTATAATCACTATGTGCAGATTTAGTAACATTGATTCTATTTCACCTATTTTGAGGGTAATCATTTATTTCTGTTTAGTTGGTTTAAAATTATTCATATAATTTAAAGGGAAGTAAATTAAAGATGCAATAAGAGGAAGCTGGACAGTGGCCAAAGACATGATATACCTAAAAATAATATGGCTTACGTTCATAATAAGGAGCAATGAACACATCCACTCCACATGAATCTCTACGTCGGAGTTAAAATTGGGTATGGCATGGAGGAGTCATAAGTAGTCTACTTTTCGTTTGTTTGTTTGTTTATTATTTTGGTACAAAAGTCCGATGTCAGTTTTCAATCAGATCTTGCCTATTCTAAACAAATGGAATAAACAAAAAACCCCAACCAAACAAAAACCCAGTAAGTACTTGTAGAAGCAGTTTTACATAATGCTCCCTGCAGTATTCCCCTGTGTTATTACTGTCACACTTACGTCCTTATTCACTGTAGCTTTCTAGTATGCTGAGAAGGGAATAAAAATGGATAGTACCAGAAATTCCTAATTTTTAAAAGACATGTATATTAATCTGTTCTTCCAAACATTGTGAAATATTTAAGAAATATTCTTTGAAAATGTTCTATCTGTACACAACGTATCTTGATCATATGAAGCCCTCATTTTTTTTTTTTCGCCTACCTCTAGGACGTCCATTCAACCTCATTCTCAACTTCATGGTTTCTTTTATAAATTGTTAATCAATATATTCATTTTTTAACCCACTTAATCTAATTAGTGTTACTCTTAAGTAGAGTTATCTACTGGGGCATGGAGACCTGACAAGTTGTCACACACCCAAATAAAGCAACTCTCTCTCCCCTCAGTTGCCATTAACTACCAATAGCTCCTCAGATAATGGTGGGTTATTGATCATTCCTTCACAATCCATGTTACAATTTTAACTGGCTTGTTCTTGTGTAAGTTTTATAAAGATTACACACTTGTTGTATGCAACAGCTATGTCATGTTCAAAGAACAATATTTTGCACTATTTCTCCCTATCATTGTGTCCTTACACTCTTTACACAAATCTTCTGTGATGATTCCTGAGCCTTAGAGCAGGGAAATTGATGTATATGTTCCATCTATGGATGATTACTTGATCATTTATTCTCATCACTTTGAACACTAATAAATCTTTTCATTAACCAATACACAGTGTAATAAAAACAAAACAAAACATATCAACAACAACAACAAAAAACCTCTTACCAACATTGTGGATGGTACCAGTTGATGACTATTCAAATGGAAATTCAGAGTGCCATCTGGTAATGGATACACACACACACACACACACACACACACACACACACACACACACACACATATCTCAGGAGATTATTCTCCAGGATTAATAACTTTTCTGCCAAAGATTTTGACCATGTTTATAGTCTCTGATATGAATTCTCTTCTTTAAATCCAAACAAGAGAGTATTTAATTTCATGAAAATATTGTATCTATTGTACATATGACACATTTTCTTTAGATTTGTCTGTGTTATAGCATGTAGAGTTCAGCTATATAAAACACATTAAGGCCATTGATGTCTTTTCACCTCATCAGCCTGTACAGCACCTTCCTGCACTATAAAAACTAGCCAGCATTAAAGAATATTGTTTTGTCGGTTCACAATGTGTCTCACAACTAAAGTGTATGCTATCTTCAATGGAAAGATCTTACCATTAGTTTTTATGGGCAATCAAAGAGCAGTGGTAATACTCTATATTATTTGGGGTACTTAAAGGGTCTTTTTAATAAATAACCTGGAGGGAGGTAATCTGTGCTGCCCTGAAAATTTTATTTCAGTGTTCATGTCTTCTGGACCTAAGATTGTTTACTAATTTGGGGTACCTCTTTTGAAATCCTTTTTAAAATTTATATTTTATATTAGCCTACAGACTAACAGGGTTTCTTTAGGTATGTTTTGCTTTGCTTACCTCTTTCTTACTCCTCATTTCATTCCCATATTATCAACCTCACTCCCATATATCCTTTAATTTTCACTATTATTCTCATTCTTTCATATCATATTCATTCTATTATCATTTCTTATTATAAGTTTTACTTGGATTGATGAATCATAGACTCCTAAGTTGCTTCTTCATGTGCTATGGTGATCTGAATGAGAATGTCCCCCACCCATGGCTTATAGATTTGAAAGTTCACTTTGTGGAAGGAGGGACTTAGAGGTGTGGCCTTGGAGGAGCTGTCACTAGGGTTGGGCTTTGATTTCAAACACCCATACAATTTTCAATTAGTCTCTGGCTCTCAGTCTCATGCCTGTGGATCAGATGTCAGTGCTCAGCTACTGTTTAAGCACCATACTTTCCTGCTTGCTGCCGTGTACCCCACCATGTTGGCCCAAGACTGTACTGCCCTTTGTAATCATGATCCCCAAGTTAAGTGCTTTCTTTTAAAAGTTGACTTCATCATAGTGTTTATTTTTTTTTTCACAGTAACATTTAAGTAACTAAAACATGTGTCATTCATTTTGGTCTAGACTTCCTCTGGCTAACTGTTTTCCTGTCTCCAATAGTCTACTACCTGCTTGAACCCTCTGCTTTTAGTATTACCACTCTCTACTTTCATTTCACCTTTGCTCCATTATTTTGAAAAATACATTGGATAAAGTTACTGCTATCCTATGATGTCCAACCCATTATTAGATTTTAGAAACATATGTTGTACAGTTAGGTGCTGTAGATAGAGTTTGTGTTTTTCTCAAATTCATATATGAAATGCTAATAACCCAGTGGATTATGGAGATGGCATCTCTGGATGACAATTTGTTCATGAAAGATGAGACCTGATGAAGAAATGAAGAAATGATCTTAGTGTCCTTAGAAAATAAGATCTGGGAGATCCCTTGCCCTCTTCTACTATGCAAAGGTCTCAGCAAGCCTCTGTGAGGCAGGATTCAGGTTCTCAGGAAAAGCAAATCTGTAAAGTCAGTACCTTACCTTTGGACTTTCCAGTCTTTAAAACTGTAAGAGATAAATATCTTTTGTTTAGGTGTGACCTCTGTCTAGAGGGAGTGAGAAGGTGGAGATCCTTCCTCAGCAATTCCAGGGGACACATAGCTGGCTGCCGACCCCTGCCTTCAAGACAAGTTATGTCATCATAGACTGACATCTCTCCAGACCTCATGACCTGTGTCCAGAGCCCAGTGAGAGGTGTCTCTCCAAACAGCTTGACCCAGTGCTCAGAGCAGAGTGAGAGAAAGTCATCTCTCCAGACTGTGTGACCCTGTGGCCTTAACAGGGTGAGAAATCTTAAAGTCTCTGTGTTCAGAACAGACAGGAAACACTAAAACCCTGTAACCTCAACTGACTGAGATCTGACTAAGATCTGACTAAGAGTGAACCAAGGAAGCAATGGGCAGACACCAGTGCAACAATACATATAACAATATAAAGAACAAAAAGGCATCACCAGAAGAAAATGGTGGCTCTACAACACCAAGCCCTGAACAGAGCAATGAAGAGGAAACAGAAGGAAACAACATTAAAAACACTTTGTGTAGATTATAGAAGCCTTAAAAGAGGATTAAAAAATTACTTTAAAGAAATAGAAGAAATACAAATAAAATATTGGGAGACATTAACAAATTCTTGCAAGAAAACAAAGAAAAGAGAAAACCAACAAATGAAAGAAACATTCCAGGAACTAAAAATTGAAATAAAAACAATAAAAATGGCACAAAGTAAGGCAAAGGTGGATTTAGAAAATCTGAAGAAAATAGCTGTAACTATAGATACAATCATAACCAACAGAATCCAAGAGATGGAAGAGAGAATCTCTAGAATGGAAGACTCAAGGGTGGAAATAGGTAAATCACTCAAAGAAAACACTAAAACCAAAAAAGTATTAACACAAAACATTCAGAAAATTTGAGACACCATAAAAAGGCCAAACCTGATAATAATAGGAATAGAAGAAAGAGAAGAATACCACCTTAAAGGCACAGATAATGTATTCAATAAAATCACAGAATAAAACTTTCTCAACCTAAAGAAGGAAATGTCTATCAAGGTACAAGAAGCTTACATAACACCAAATAATTTAGACTCTCTCCCAAAAAGTCAACTTGCCACATAATAATAAAGCCACAAAACATACAGAACAAAGAAAAAATATTAAGTGCTGCAAGCGGAAAAAGGCCAACTTACCTATAAAGGCAGACCCATCAAAATAATACCTGACTATTCAAGGAAAGCAAAGAAAGCAAGAAGGTCTTGATCAGAAGTTATAAAGACACTAAAAGAGCATGACTGCCAACCCAGACTACTATACCCAGCAAAATTAGCAATCACTATAGAAGGAGTAACCAAGATATTTCATGACAAACTCAGATGTAAACAATACCTAGCCACAAATCTAACACTACAGAAAGCACTAGAGGGAAAAGTTCAACCTAAGGAACCCAGATATACCAACAGTCAATCAATAATCCCACAGAAGAAAAAAAAAAACCACTTGATTATCTCCTTAGATGTGGAAAAAGCCTTTGACAAAGCCCAATAATCCTTTATGATAAAAGCCCTGGAGAGAACAGAAATACAGAAAAAATACCTAAATATAATAAAGGTGATATACAAGAAAATGATGGCAAATTTCAAACTAAATGGAGAGAAACTCAAAGCAATCCTACTAAACTCAAGAACTAGACAAGACTGTTTCCCTCTCTCTTTATCTATTCAATATAATTCTTGAAGTTTTAGGCAAAGCAATAAGAGAACAAAAGGAGATTAAGGGGATACAAATTGGAAAAGAAGACATGAAACTATCCCTATTTGCAGATGATATGATTTAATACATAAGTGACCCACAAAATTCTACCAGGGAACTTCTACAGCTGATAAACACGTTCAGGAATGTAGCAGGATATAAGATTAACTCAAAGAAATCAGTAGCCCTTCTATACACCAAAGATAAAAGGGCTAAAAAAGAAATAAGGGAAACATCACCCTTTATAATAGCTGCAAATAGCATTAAATATCTTGGAGTAACTATAACCAAAGAAGTAGCAGATCTATTTGACAAAAATCTTTAAATCACTGAAGAAAGAAATTGAAGAGGATATCAGAAAATGGAAAGATCTTCCATGCTCTTGAATAGGTAAGATCAACACATTAAAAATGGCAATCCTACGAAAAGCAATCTACAGGTTCAATGCAATTCCCATTAAAATCCCAACACATTTTTTTTTACAGACCTTCAAAGAACAATAATCAATTTCATCTGGAATAGCAGGAAAGCCAGGATTTCTAATTAAATTCAGCTCAACAAAGGAACTTCTGGAGGCATCACCATACTTGACTTCAAACTATACTATAGAGCTACAGTAATAAAAACACCCTGATACTGTCATAGAAACAGAATTGTTGATCACTGTAATTGAATCAGAGACCCAGCCATTAACCCACACACCTATGAATGCCTGATTTTGACAAAGAGGTCAAAAATATTTATTGGAAAAAAGATAGCATCTTCAACAAAAGATGTTGCCATGACTTGATGGCAGTGTGTAAAAAAATACAAATAGATCAAAGGCTATCACCATACACAAAACTCAAATCCAAGTGGATCAAAGACCTCAGCATAAAACCAATTATGCTGAGCTTGATAGAAAAGAAAGTGGGAAATACCCTCCAACGCATTGGCACAAGTGACCACTTACTAAATATAACACCAGTAGCACAGACACTAAGAACACCAATCAATAAGTGGGACCTCCTGAAACTGAGAAGTTTCTATAAGGTCAAGGACACAGTCATTAAGACAAAAACGACAACCTACAGAATGGGAAAATATCTTCACCAATTCTCTAAGTGAGAGAGGACTGATCTCTAAAATATATAGAGAACTCAAGAAACTAGAGCCCAAAGCCCTAAATAACCCAATTAAAAGTGGGGTTCAGAACTAAAAAGAGATTTCTCAGCAGAAGAATTACAAATGACTGAAAGGCACTTGAAAAAAAATGCTAACATCTTTAGCCATCAGAGAGATGCAAATCAAAACAACTTTGAGATACCACCTGACACCTGTTATAGTGGCTAAGATAAAAGACACAGATGACAGCCTATGCTGGAGAGGATGCAGAGCAAGGGGAATACTTCTCCATTGTTGCTGAGTTGTAAATTTGTTCAGTCACTCTGGAATGCAGTATGGCAGTTTCTCAGAAAACTGGGAATCAAAATCCCCAAAGACTCAGCATTACCAGTACTGGGTATATACCCTAAAGATAGACATTCACACCCCAAAACATTAGCTTAACTATGTTCATAGCAGCATTATTCATTATAGAAAGAACCTGGAAACATCCTAGATGCCCCTCAACTGAGGAATAGATTAACAAACTGTGGTACATCTACACAATGGAGTACTACTCAGCATTAAGAAAAAATGATATCCTAAAATTTGCAGGCAAATGGATGAAGTTGGAGAATATCCTCCTGAGCGAGCTATCACAAACCCAGAAGGATAAGCAGGGGATGTACTCACTCATTAGTGGACCTTAAACAAAAGCATTGTTATGTCATTGAAAGAGGAGAAATCTTTAGCATGAATGTCTGGATCTTCAGCTTTCCTTTTAATGATACTATTTGAACCCAGTATCCATCTCCAGTTGGTCTCCTAAAATTCCATTGAATTTGCTAGTGTGTCATCCACTTCTAAGAATTAAATACAATGAAAAAATGAGAAAAAGAAAAGTTAAGTGACAGATACTTTAAAAAGGCACGGAATTCTGGTCCAAATTCCAAGTCCAATCAAAGAGAGTGAGCAGGGATTATATAAGCAAAGGATCTAAGATCATAATGGGGAAAATCACAGAGACACTTGAGCTACTGGGAGCTCATTGGCTCTGGACTGACAGTTGAAAAACTGCAGGTAACTGAACTAATCATTCTAAATGTGGAAGACAGTGTGTGGCTTTGGCAGATTGTGGGGCCTCTGGCATTGGGACCAGGATTTATCTCTAGTGCATGAATTGGCTTTTTGGAGTCCATTCCCTATAGAGGGATATCTTTCTCAGGCTTCATATGGTGGATGAGTTTAGTCCTGTGTCAATTTGATATGCAGACTACATTGTCTCCCTGTGGGAGTCCTTACCCTCTCTAAGAAGTGGATGAGGGGTAGGGTGGGGAGAAGCTGGGGGCTAGTAGGAGGAGGGGAGGGAAGGGGAACTGAAGCTGGTACGTAAATTTTTTTTAAAAAAACCCTTTTAATTAAAAAACAATTAAAAATATCTTTTGTTTATAAACTGATTTTATTATAATGATGAGTCAGCTGAAAATCAGTAAGACAATAGGTTTGACAAGTAGAATAATGTGGAATTGAGGTGGGGCAGTTTTACTTAGGGATATACAGCCATCAAGAATTAACAGAACTGCTAGGATTAAAAAACACCTTCTAATCTATTTGCCTTAGCTCTATAAATAATACAAGCTTCTGCATTTCAGATCAACTGGAATTGTTAGGATAACGAGGAACTGGCTCCATCGATTAGATGCCATGCCCTTCACCTTAAGGAAGGAAATGAATGTTGCTCATTTACTTTCTAAATTAAAGATCTGAATTTAAAAGGCAATCCCAACAAGAGAACAAGAAAGGATGAGGGTATAGTTTATACAGGACTTCTCTTCTGGGTTATGGTTATGGCTTTGCAGTTTTATTTTCCTTTGTATATAATTACTGTGGATGTACTTTTTCATGAAAAAGAGAGTGAAATAATATATAACAGCAGCATGGTACAAAAATTAATTTGATCATTATCCCATTTTATTCCACTTTGAAACTCATTTTTAAAGTAGAAAAATCAGCACTAGTAAGTGGTCCTGAGTAATGTGGAGATGAGCAGCTCAAGAAAAAGATTATTTTTCCTCACATTTACCCTCTCAAAATTCCTCCCAAGTTTCCCAAATGCAATCCCTTACCACATTCATATCCTTATTTTTTACTGGTAAACAAACTGAGTCCAATTAGTGAACCAACTATACATACATACATGTCAGGCTACTCCCTGCAGCATAAGGAATTTGCCAATAATCACATATTTTATAACAGGACGGGAATTCTCCCTCCTTCTGCATCTATCAATGGCCACTAGGTCCTCTCAGTAAGGGGAGGGGCATGGAGAATGTGTTTTTTATCTGTACTGACATTTTGATCCATTGATTTTGTGCAGGTAAATACAGTGGGTATAAGTTGATGCATGAGACCATGAAGTCCAAAAGACAGCATTTCATGGCTCTTTTCTATGTATCTATCTCTTACTTATGCTATTTATTTTTCTGTGATATTTTCTAAACCTAAATGATTATGCCTCATTGTATACAGGTATAAAATTCTTAAGAATAAATATTTTTTTTTCTTTTCTTTCTTTTTTTAAAGGGTATTTGAAGTTTGACAAATGCCTCCATGAGTTTCATTCCAAGTCCTCAGGTCACATCCGGTGGCTTCACATCCATCTGTAACCCAGCTCCAGGAGGATCTGATGCTTCTCTGGATTCTTGCATACACATGAACATATCCAAAATTGCACGCAGATAATAAAAGATGAACAGGAGTATTTTTCCAGTAAACTGGGAATTTGATTTGTTCTAAAGTAGGTAAATGTATAAGAGGAAACTCAGAAGAGAGCATCTTAACATTGACCTTTCTGAAAGGAAGACTGAGGACACACAGAACAAGACCGTTTGCATAAAGACTGGAGTCCAAGTCTCAAAACCCCATTATGAAAACATATGAGCACCCAAGTTTCTGATGACAAATTCTTTAAGTTGAGTTTTATGATGCAGGGAAAGTGTATTACGTTTGTGATTCTGGAACCTTTACTCAAAATGAATTGGTTGGAAAAGAATTTAAGGCTTCTTGCATTTCTGATGTTCTATATCATGAAGACTTCATTGGGAAACACAGGTGACTAAATGGTTTTCGATGAGCTTGTTCTCTGCCTTTTCATTCTTTGGAGATTCATTGCAGTGTACCAAGTATTCATTTTAATCCATGAAAATGTTCTTAGAGACTAGCTTTGGCATAGATTCTTTGTAGGTGGTTGGGATTAGATAGCATTCATCTTGTTAGACTTTTATATCTTCCGTTTTTTGCGGACCTCGCTGCTCTTCTCACTGGAGTTTAGGTTTCTCAAAGGCAACATCATCCCTGAATGCCTGTCCCCAGTCCATGAGTGTTTTATTATCAAATAGTTCACTCCAAATGTCTCTTCTTACTGGTTTATTAGGAATTCACTTTGCCTAGAAAACAGGAAGAGAAGGAATATGTAGTGCTAGGCTACAGGCAGACAAGGAGTATTTTAATTTCCCACTTATGGTGAGCAACCCCTTTCATATCCACTTAGCAGGTGCTCAATTGCTCTCCTTTGCACTCTCATTTGACGAGAGTTACACGAATTTTAAATTTAAGCTTCCAAAGTGTCAGTTATTTAAATTCTAAAGTAGGGAGAGGGATTTCTCCAGTTTTCGAAATCAGCTTTTATAGCTCGAAGGTATTTTGCATAGAAATACTAGTTTCAAGTATTCAGTGCATGCTGTTCCCTCAGCAGGTCACATGCTTCTCCCTATCCTCCTAATGAAGAAGTGGAGGAGATAAAAACCAGGATTGGGATGGAAGATAATGCAGATAAAGGAGCTAAGGGAAAGCAAACACCTTGCCTAAGTCTACATGCATAACTAGTAGTTGAACTAATATTCACAATGAGATGTCCTTGTCCCATTTTGGGAGTTTTGAACTGTGCTGACCAATTATTTCAAATTAATTTCAAGCCTGTACCTATGTCAATTTTGCCATCAACTTCTCCATTTTCTTAGAAATGTATAGAGCATTAAGAATTAAAACACAATTTGATCTATTTTCCAAATTGGGGAGGTTGATTTTGATTCAGGAACTGATATGTACCATGAAGGATGTGACTGCATGGAACACACTGTAGTTGGATGAGGCCTTTATGACTCACATTTAGTTTTGATAAAAGGCTTTGTTTTCTGTCACCCAGCATTAAAAAGAAATGCGCTATTTTAATTTACTAAATTCTTACAACAATGTTGGGAGGCTGAAACCTCTACTTAGGCAAGTGTTATTATTCTTGTTTTGTTCACAAAGTGACTGCTGCACACAGTGGGTGAGCAACTTCCTTAAGGACACATAGTTGGTAAGGACTTCAGCAAAGATCCAGGACAGGAACATCTGGCTGTCCTGTCCCTGCACCTCCCCACTCTACCCTGCTGACTCTCAACTTAATTCTCAATTGTTTTGCTAGTAATCTGTAATCTCTGATTACAGAAGAAGATCAAGTACATCTTTCTTCCCCCCAACCATTAGATCACTGTTAGCCACCCTGTCTTATTTTTGTTCAGTTGCAGATCAAATTCTGTGAAGATTTTGAAGTATTTCAGCAGCCCTATCACATTTTTGCATTGATTGTCACTAGGTGACGCACTGTATTCGGAGGTCACTTTATAGTGCTTCTCACTGCCTCATCAAAGCTTACTCCCTACTCTCTTAGTACAGCTCTTCTGTGCCTATAGACTCTTGGCCATGTGGCTTGACAAAACATAGATTACAAAAGGCTTCTTAAATCAAATGTTCTGGATATCCTGGCACTTTCGCTTGTATCTGGCCATTACCTAGAAGAGATTCGGTGGATATTGGTACCTAAGAAATGATGACATTTCCCCAAGTAATGTGTTTTGTAGTTTAAAAAGCACTTTTGGATTCTGAAGAAACTGTCTTTATCTATGTAAGTAATACTTCTCTTGTTACTAAGAACAAAAAGAGAGAGTAAATCCAAGGCAACCTTTTAAAAAAAGGACAATTACAAAGCTGGTAGCTATTAATGTGGAGTCCTTCATTTCACAAGTTCATGGCAAGTATTAGCTGGAGATTTCTTCTTAAGCAAGGTTTATGTGTTTCTCATGTGTTAATTTCCTAGTAGTTCCTCAACATTTTTGCTGCAAATATGTGTAATATCATGAGCAGATTGAAAAAAGGATCATGACATATTCAAGCAATAAAACATTTTGGTGT
Source organism: Sigmodon hispidus (assembly GCA_004025045.1). Taxonomy (NCBI): domain Eukaryota; kingdom Metazoa; phylum Chordata; class Mammalia; order Rodentia; family Cricetidae; genus Sigmodon; species Sigmodon hispidus. The sequence goes on from PVIH01007391.1 coordinate 60,188, forward strand.
TCTAGAAAATAGGTATCGTCTCAGTATTCCCTTTGTTGTCTTAGAAAATAGGTATAGCCCTAATGTTACAAATTTATTTTCTTTGCTTCATTGCAATATTCTAAATAAAATAGGTATATTATATAACCTATTTTAAAAAGAGATAATACTTAGTAAAAAAGCATACATTGTTTTTGTATGAGTTCCTGTATAAAGAATGCTTTTATTCTACCTTCCAGAGAAATTCTAAATTATATTGAGGATAAAAGTCTTTTTGTTTTGAATTATTTGTGAGAACATTTTTTTGACATTTATTTTTCAATTAAGTCACAGTTCTTACAGCCAGTAATGATGCAACTATTGTGAGTTACTTAATTAAAAGGTCAAATCAAGTAATGTAACAACAATTTAATAAAAGCTTTCTTAATGGAAATTCTGAAAAAAAAAGACATTAAAAAAACACCATTTTATTACTTTGTGGGGGATATCTATGTATAGGGGGAGGACCTGAGCTCATACTGGAAACCAAGAAGAAGCATGCTTCCATGAGATCCAGCCTCATGGAACCTATATTTTAGTGAGAAAATAAAAGGTAATTAAAGAAAAACTACTGACTCAAAACAATGAGCCATATAATTTTCTGTTGAGTTATAATCTACTGCTCTACAATTTTCATTTGTCTTGTTATTTATGTTAGGAAAACTCTCAAAGAGTTTTATAATATAGAAGTAATTTTCATACTTGGAAAACTGGAGAGATTTAGTCACTGGAAAAACTGAAAAAAGAAAGAAAAGACAAGGAATAATTTGGCCCTTTCATCATGAACAGGAGAGAATTTCATGAACGTTCAGCATCCAGTTCTTAATCACTCATGTCTTTTGCCATTCTGAACACCACACTCTATTCGTCACCAAATCACAGGCTGCAATCCATCCTCTTGACAACTTTGGTGTCACTTGACACTCTTTGTAGAGGAAGAAGCACTATTAACTACATCATGGACATGGGGCCATTTTCACACTTGAAAAAAAAAAGAACACATCATATTAGGGACTTTTCTTCTAAGGAACATTTACAGATATTCTGAGCTAGTATCAAAATTTCCTCTCCTACATTTTCCTAACCATGGCTTAGCTAGCCAAATATCTTTATTCTTCACCACCCAGAGTATTTTCTTTAATGAAGATATTCCTACTATCTTCTCATGAATGTCTTACAATAAGACATTTTCTTAAATGCCATTCTCTCTGTGACGTGCATGGTTATCAGGATGCTGCCCGGCCCTCATTAGATCCTCAGAAGCACCCGGGGCTTTCACCAGTGTCACCTATATTTACTGACTGGTGATGAAGTCAATATGTGCTCATTGTTTCACCCAGTCCTCAAAGTGATACATGTAAAAACTATCTTACATGTTTCTGTGTAGTTTGTCAACTGGAAGAAAGTCATCTGTACTTAACAATACTTTCTTATTAAATTGAATTAATTTATTTATATTAAATATATTCAAATATTCAACTGAAATAATTGTTTGCCTATTAAGTCAATGAATGCAAGTTCATCTATACTACCAACCACCTTATACTATAAGGGTTGGTGCTATATCTTCACTATCCACCATAATACACTATGAGGATTGCTGCTATATCTACACTACCTATCATAATATACTGTTAAGAACTCAGTGACTGTAGTTAGGTTAGAAATTATAAAATAACCCAGATTCTGCCACTTTTTAAAATATAAATTATATAGTCTGCTTTTTCTTTAACTTTTTCATATGTAAAATCAGATACTATTTGTGTTATTTAAAAAAAGATTCATGCTATGTAATCCTGGTAATATTTAAGATACAATCTTAGATTAGTTAACACAAACAACTATGCAAACATCCTTCCAGATAGCTATTACTAGGGTCTGGAAATATATTTATGTATACATGACAACTTTGGCTCTAAAGCATGTTTTATTTCAGAAGAAAAACAGAGATAATCATTACAGTTTATTTAATGAGGGGTACACTTGAACTGTATGCCAACCGCAAGAATCTTCTCTGTCATCCGCAAGTCCCTGCATTCTTGTTACTATAAACTGATCTTTAGGATGTACAGATGTCTATTTTTATTTTAAATAGTTTAGCAGCAATCTCAACTTTCAAGCTGACATACAACATAGAGCTTCTGATTTTACATTAGCAGTAAGTGAGCGGAAGATATAATCCCATGGTCATAGAAAACTATTTCTCCCAGCACTTTAATGCACTTTATGAACATTAAACATCATAAAAATGTTTTAGTCAGCAGTTCAAGAGTCAAGATTTAGTTAAAAGTTTTCCTAAAATAAAACCAACTGATGTGAAGTGATGGCCACAGAAGCACAGCATGTTTAAAGCTAAGATAAAATTTTCTGTTTTATTTTACAGATGATAGCACCATGACTCTTAAATAGAAAGTGACATGCCCAAAGTCACACAGCTTCCAGGTGAAAGAACTGATGCTCTAAGGGCATACATTATGTAACTTAAAAATATATTAGCTGATGCTGGAGTGTGGTTAATGTAACTAGTATCATTTCATTGAAGAAAACTGATTTTCTCTCTTCTGTCAGCTATCAGTTGTGAATAGTTTCTTGTCTAGGTGTGGGACATTGTGCCCTTTCCTCTTGTCTCAAGCTGTGGTTTTGTTTGGCATGAGCTTGGTTAGGTTTTGTACATGTTGCCACAGTTTCTGTGAGTTTGTGTGTGTTTCTGTATGATTCTGCCTGGAGAATGCTGCTCCCTCGAAGTTACCATTCACCTTGGCTCTTACAGTCTTTCCATCCCCTCTGTATTCATCTCTGAGTCTTGAAGGCTCAATGCAAATACAACTCTATGGGGTGTGTGCGCATGTTGTTGGTTTTTTATTTTTTATTTATTTTTTAATAAAGTCTCATTTTTTATCCATGTATCCCCTTGTTTAAACTCCCTTCCCGCTCCTGCCCCTCCCAGTCACTCTCTCTTCTCCCCATTTCCTTATCTCCTCCCCAGCAAGGGCAGGGGATCTCAAGGTCCGAAGGTGGCTTAGTTCAGCATCCACTCCACACAAGTCCGATTTCCTCATCCTAATATCAAGACTGGGTTAGGTGTTCCTCCAGAGGGAGGGAGTGGGCTTCAAGGTGCCAATTCAAGGTGCTTCAGATCCCAAGATGTTCAGTGGTTGTGGTTTGCAGCTTGGGTGTGCTTTGCTTTTTGTTTAAAGTCCACTAAATGAGTGAGTTACCCCTGCTTATCTTTCTGAGTTTGTGATAACTCGCTCAGGAGGATATTCTCCAAATTCATTCATTTGCCTGTGAATTTTAGGATAATTCCCACATTCTTTTCTAACAAGTTCAGTGTGGCTGGTTTTATGTTTCAGTCTTTGATCCACTTAGATTTGAGTTTTGTGCAGGGTGGTAGGTTTGGATCTATTTGCATTTTTCTATACCCTGTCATCCAACTATGCCAACACCAGGCCAAAGGATTTCCTTTTTGCTAGAAATAGCTTTGAAAGGACCCTCCCAATTTCAACCTAGGTCCAGTCAGCTAGCCTAGAGTCTGAGATCCGGACCCTGGGTGTGAACCCAGCCACCAGAGAGGGATTCTTTGTGAGGCAGCCCAGTAGCTGAAGTTCGCTTACCTCTGAGTTTGCTCTGGACACAGTTTGAAGTCCCTCTGTCTGTTTGTTACTGTTTTTAAAAGAGAGAAAGAACATAAAATTGAGTACATGCATATGGAGATTGGGTAGGGAAAAGAATAGAATCAAAATACGCTGTCTGAAATGTTCTAAGAATAAGTAAAAACATTAAAATATTAGCATAAGAAACTGGTCTAATTCACTCTTAGAAGAATAAAATATGACCTCAGTTACAGCTGGTAGATATCCCTTTGCCCTATGAATTATTTCAGGGAGTAATAGTAAACATCCCTTTCTTTGGCCAGTTTTACTTTTACACAGATTTATAGGTCAAAGTTGTCTTGTGCTTATCTGAAAGCTACCATTTACTGCTCTGTCTCTGAAAACTTTCCCTTATACGCCTTGGTCTCTTTTAAACTCATGTCCTCTATTTTCATCAATTGTTGTCAAAAACTATATGATGATCATACATATTTTTATATACCTAAATACATTCTACACAGTCCTGAATGACATTATGCTCATGTTTGTTTTCATGGTTGACCATTTGGTTTTCGATAACTAATTGATATATGTCTTAGTTAAGGTTTCTACAAAACACCATGAAAAAGCAAGTTGGGGAGGAAAGTGTTTATTGGACTTACACTTCAGCATTGCTGTTTATCACTGAAGGAAGTCGGGACAGGAACTCAAGCACAGCAGTATCCCAGAGGCAGGAGCTGATACAGAAGCCATGGAGGGGTGTTACTTACTGGCTTGCTTCCCATGACTTGTTCAGCCTGTTTTCTTATAGAAGCCAGGACCACCAGCACAGGGATGGCACTTATCATCATGGGCTTGGCCTTCACCTTTTAGTAATTAGCTGACAAAATGCCTTACAGCTAGATCTCATGGAGAAAAGTTTCTAAGCTTAGACTCTCTCCTTTCTGATGACTACCTTGTAATAACTTGACACACAAACCCTCATGGGCTTGGCCTTCACCTTTTAGTAACTAGCTGATAAAATGTCTTACAGCTAGATCTCATGGAGAAAAGTTTCTAAGCTTAGACTCTCTCCTTTCTGATGACTACCTTGTAATAACTTGACACACAAACCCACCAGCCAGGACAATGTCCTTCTGCCTATTTTTCCCCATAATCAGTACTCCTTAGTTGTAGATAGTTCTTTGTGTATGGGTTGAGGTCTCTTGGGCTTTTCCCTGTCCTTGTATCTTGGCTCCTTCATAAATCAGGAGACTTCAGCAGATGTTCATCATCATCATCATCATCATCATAGTCATCATCATCATCAACCATTTCATGAATTGGTCTTAAATAAACCTAGCCAAACAAGTTAAAAGCAATTTAACTTGATCTATTTCAGGGTGAGAAGTTAATAGTGGATGATGTATGAACTTCAAGTGTTGCTGTTGGAAGATCTAGATAGGAAATTCCATTAGACACTTAGTGTTGAGAGAAAACAAACAAAATTAAAAACTAAAAAATTTGTTGTATGTCAGTGAATCCAAGAAAGCTGGAAAAGTTAATTTTAAAATTGTCCTTTGGGATAAAAGACCCAGATTTTTGTGATACTTAATCTTTATTATCAAATTGATTGAATTGTATGAAATCTAGATGGTAAGTCAAACATGTCTGGGTCTGTCTGAAGAACTAAGGGAGAAGAACAGGCAGCTAGTCCTGATGTGGATAGCACCAGTTCACAGGCCTGGGCTCAGAATAAATAAAGGCAAGAAAGAAGCATATGAGCACGGATCACTTTCTAATTTTATGAGGCAAGAAGCTGTGCTCCTCTGAAGCTGTTAGCTGTGGTGTTCTGCTGCATTCTGGGCCCAGAAACTGAAGTAAACTGACCATGGACTGACATTTAATACTGTGAGCCATAATAAATTCTCTTCTTTTAAAATATTTCTCTTTGGAATTTGTCAGAGTCACTAAAGGCCAATTAGTGAACTATGTTCATCAAGAATGTCAGGAAAGAGAGAGAGAGAGAGAGAGAGAGAGAGAGAGAGAGAGAGAGAGAGAGAATGCTAAGATAACATTTAAAAAGAAGCAAGCATTAGCTAAGATTCATATAGCACACAGTTCTGAGAGTTCAATAATCATATTTATAGTGGGGGTTGTGATCATGGAGTTACGGAATGCTTACAGTCAAAGTTGAGGATCAGCTGGTAGCCCTTGAATTCTGTTAACCACCACTGGAAGGACCCAAGGAGCATTTGGGATTCTCAGTCATCAGTCTTATATTAGTTACTTTTCTTTTGCTGTGAAAAACAAATAAGCAAACAGCAAACAAATCAATCAAACAAACAACAACAACAACAACAAAAAACCCCACCATGACCAAGACAGCTTAGAGAAGAAAGAATTCATTTGGGGCTTAAGATTCCAGAGGGAGAAGAGTCTATCTCCATCATGCCTGAGAAGCACAGCAGTAAGAAGGCTTGAAACTGGAGCAGCAGCTGAGAGCTCACATCTTGTAATGCAAATAGAAGCAGAGAGAGCACATTGGGAATAGTGAGAGGACTTTGGAACCTCAAAACCCTTATCCAGTGATATAAACCTGCCTGAATAGTGCTACCAACTGTGAACTGAGTATGCAAATGTCTGAGACTTTGGAGACATGTTTCATTTAAATTACTGTATTTCATTCTCTGGGCCCCTATGTTTCTAGCCTTATTATAATGAAAAATGCACTTATTTTAACTCCAAAAGTCTTTTCCAGTCTTTACAGTTTAAAAGTCCAATTCTCTTTCAGTCGTTTAATTATAACCCTCTGTAAAATAGAAAAGCAAATTACATTCTTTTAATATATAATGTCACAGAATATACATTACAATTCTAAAAGGGAAATTTGGGGCATAGTGAGGAAATAATGCACCAAAGCAATACTGAAATACTGAAGCTTAGCAGCACAACACCAAAATCTCTAGCTCCAAGTCCAGCTATGCTGCTTGTAACATACTTTATCCTCTTGGGCTGGTTTCTTTCTGTGTGCACAGCTCTTCATGGTAGATATCCTGTGTCTCTGGTATCTCTAACATCTTGTGGTCTCCAAGAAAACTCAAGCTTCACATCTATGGCTTCATGTGATGGCCTATTAGGGCCTCCTTGCAGGAACTTTTATGGCACATGCCTAGCCTCGGCAGTTGTCTTAAACCACAAAGGAAGATTTCACAGTTTTTTGGGACTCTAAAGTTAGCATTAAATGGACAACATTGTCCAGGTTGGCTTCTAGTTTGTAGCTGACCATGCTCCTATTAGCCTAAAGACACTTCTGGAATTTGATAGTTTGAAAGAAAATGGTTCCCAAAGGCTCAGATATTTGAATACAAGCTCTGTAGTAGGTGGCCAGGTTTAGGAAGGTTAAGAAGGTGTGGCCTTGCTAGAGGAAGTAATTCACTGGGTGTACATTTTGAAAGCTTAAACACTGAAACCATTTGACTTTGCTCTCTCTGATTTCCACTTGTGGTTTAAAATGTGATTTCTTAGTGTCAAGTACCAGTTACCATGTCTGCTTGATGTTATGATTCTCTGTTGTGATGGTGGTAGACTGTAGACCCTCTGTAAGCATAGACCAGGCTCCAGACAAACTCTTCCTTCTGTAAGTTATCTGGATCATGATATTTTATCACAGTAATAAAATAGTAACAAAGATAAGTGTCTATATCATTCATTCTTGGGAACTTCCTTCATACTTAATTCAAAAGAGCCTTTTTGGTCATATTTTAACCTCTCCATAATTCTCAAGACTTTCTAAGTGAGGGTACTAGAAGAAGCAAGTAGAAATGGAATGTTTTATTTTAAGCTAATCTCAAAAATTAGTTCAAAAGTAAATAGCTTAAACATGTACTTAATAAGAGATTAGAAAATGAAATAAACCAAGAAAATATAAAAATGTCTATAGATTTAAACTGTACTGCTATATAGCATAAAAACAAAAACATCTAGATTTTTGTAAGTCTAGTTTTATAAATTATTTTCCCTTAAATTTTAAGAAATAGATGTTATAAGAATAGCTTCAGAATATCCTAAAGGACAATTGATGATTCATTTCCTTGAGATTATATGAAATAGAAGGAAAACTTTTTTCTTACTTAAGGAAAAAAATTACAAATTTGTAAAAAAAATCTTTACAAATTGCATAAATATTGGAATGATTTTTATTAAATTCAGAAAAAGACAAAATATCTATAGTAATTAGTAGTATAAAAAGTCCTGATCATACATTATTAAATATAGTAGCTATGATACTAAGAATGTAAAGAGATATAATAAAATGATCATTATCAGCAAGATATTCAAAGAAAATTTACAAATTATTTATAAATTGCATACTTATTAAACTGGTCAGCAAGGTGGTTGGTATGAGAGTATCACATTGTCAATATAAGAATTATTGGTCATTGACAAGTGGTGAACACTGTAAATTGACTTAAAATAAATTAGCCCATCAAATCTTCCACTGGCAGAGGATTAGTATACTGTCATTATACCTATTTATATGCAACAAAACTGAAGCTAAGTGATTTGGCCACAAATCAGATTGCCAATAAAGGGAAAATCTGATATTATGTAAAATAGTCCATATTCTTAAAGTAATGTTTATAAATATGAGCAATAAGAAAGTAACATATTTAAAGGAAATGCAAGTTACTGTTTCCTCTAAATAGCCATTAAACATGCCACACTGTGGCAGTCTGCATTTTGAAGTATTCCCCATTATTTTTCTATATAAGAGTGCAAACTCAGAAATGAAGACTATGGATCCATCCAGGATTATTTTAGATCTGGCTGTGTAGTTAAGTTGAGTTGTACAGCTTCCATAATATAGTTTACTTTTTATGATGGGAGAGTCACTCTGCTATTCTGAAAGAATCCAACACTTATAGAGACATGCTGGCAGAAAAAGGTAGCCTCTTTTTTATTTTTTAATTACAATGTAATTACATTATTTTTTCCTTCACTTTCTTTTCTCCAAATGTTCCTTGCTCTATTTCAAATTAATGTATTTTTAATTAAATGTCGCTCTATGAACATATCTTCCTAAATACAACCTGTTCAGTCTGTATAATGCTACTTGTATGTATGTCTTCAGGGCTGAACATTTGGTATTGGATGACCAATTGATGATATCTTCTCTGGGGAAGACTAGTTTTCCAAGGCTGAACATGAGAAACCCACTTTTGGGTTGTTGGTCAGATTTGTCCAAGAGATTCCCCAAACATTGTAGGCTTGTTGTCTGCCAGAGGTAGAAGGTAAATCCCTAGTGTTAAAGACACCATGAACTTTAGACACATGACCCAGAGTCCGCTGGGCTGGAACTGACTTGAATACCTTTTTCCTGAGGATCATTTTTCATCATAACAGAAGGCACTATGCAAGCTTCTAAAAGAGGAAAATAACCAACAATCTTACTCAGCTATGACACCTATGGACCACAAACAATGATGAGCATGTAAAGAAATTCAAAGGTTTACTAATGACATTCATACCTAGCCAACAACTCTCAAGTTTAGTATAAGACCCTACTAATAATAAAGAAATCATGCTTGTTACCTAGCCAGAGATAGCAAAATCCTGAATCTTGGAAGAGACTCACAATCACCAGTTTATTGAATCATCATAACCTCTAACTAAATTAAAAATATGTCTTTATAATCACAGAAAAGTGTAGTTACCATCCTTCATCAAGAATAAAGAACTGGAAAGTTTTTAAGACCCAGAGAATCAGGAATTTTTTTTTTTTTGTGAGTTTGTGTCTCTTAGTAATGAATAACTCTATACCCATAAAGCCTTACTAATTTGTCTTCCTGAACATGTGTTAAAGAAGGACAGCCACAGTAGATGTACTAAAGTGGACTCTTGAACTTAGCTGCCTGTAGCTACCAAGAATGAGAAAATGAGATATTCAGCCCTATCACAGTCAGGAAATGAATTCTGCCAATGATATGAATAAACTTGGAAAAATAAAAGATTATTTGATTTAGAGATAAGCTGGCCTTGGAGAACTTATAACAACCTACTGGTTTAGCAAATGGATAACTCAAAATCTGAGGTGTGAGATGAGAAGCTCTCAATTTGTAGACAACAGGCCCCAGTTTTGTGCCCACCTTGTGGTATTTTCAACACTCTGGGGCATTCGGTGGACTAGAAACTCACTTGTGCACCTGTTATATTGGAGTTTCAAGGAGTCCAAACTTTGGCCCCGTTTCACTCTTTACATTGGTCTCCTTTTGTTTCTCTGTATCCACAGAACAGCATTAGCTAAGGTGGAGTACAAGCAGTCATGTGAAGACGTAAACAAGGAAGGTTTGCCCCCATGTAAACAGCTCCAGATGGATGCTGTGGAAACAGCTTGGAAGGGCAGCCTCAGAGAATCACCCTGCTGAAGTGGGAACAAGCTCTCCAGAACAGGCAGGCCTAGTCTGCTCACAAGCCCTCATTTGCTTTCAGTCAGATGGAAAAGCAATGCCTCTGCCAGTCCAGGAGGAAAGAAAAAACCTGGCTTCTGTGTATGTCTTGGTCTCTGATGTAGGAAGTTCACTTTGGGGAGGACAGATGAAGTGACTTCGTTTGTCATTTATATCCCTGTGAGCAGATGGTTTCTAGGCATCTATAGAATCTTTTACAGTACTATTTACATACTTTCATCAGGTCCCAGGAGACAAGATATGATATCTAGCACTAAGCAGTTTTTGCTGGCTATAGATTGTGGTACTTCAAAAAGGCCATGTGACTGGATTTTAGAATTTAAAATAATACCATTACTTATAAAGCTAAAACTTAACTGTCTGTTTGCCAAGTCTAAAAATATACTATAAGGAAAAATTTTGTTCTTTTTTAAAAGACGATATCATTTAGGTGTCACTTAAAGAAATATGCATTCAAATTTTTTTCTGATGAAAAGTAGTCATAGATATTTTTAAATGTTTATTTTATTTTTAATTATGTGTGTATGTATGTATATGTTTTTATGTGAGTTTGTGCAATGTGAGTGCAGGTCCCCTTGGAATCTAGAAAAAAGCATTGTTTCCCTGAAACTGGAAGTACAGAAAGTTGTGAACTACTTGACTTGGATGTTGAGAATGGGACGCAGGTCCTTAGCAAGTGCAGTGCTTCTAACTAATTGGCCATATTTTCTCATTACCTTGAGTCATCATTGAATTAAATTGAATAGATAGTTGTTAACAATTTGTACAAAAAGCTCTAAAGACTCGGATGAATGACAAACCAGTTATTATTATTAAGTACCCATAAAAGAAAGGAAGAAAGTAGAGTACAGGCATGAGGCCTGAGTTCAATTGCCAAGAGTCCCAAATGGAAAAAAAACAAAGCTATAAAATAAGCACTTTTTTTGAAAGATGAGAGAAAGCAGAACTTATCAGTTGGTTGAGCTCAAATATGGTTCCAGGGCTGACTAAGTGTTACGTTAGGTGTTATGTTTGCTTAGCCTTAAGGAAGGTCAAAATATTCCATAGACAAATTGAAGATGATCATTTCCCACATAAAAATCATATTGGCATGGAAAGAATACAGTATATATTTTATAAAGCAAGAAATAGAAATGGTTTTATGTGTCTGAAAAGCTATTGTTACCCTCAATGAACAAAGTTTAAATTTTAATCATATATTCCATGAGAACAATTACTTTTTCAAATAGAATTCTATCTAGAAGTCCCAGGGGGGGGGGAAAGCAATGATTACAGTTAGCAGTTACTGAGGCATACAAAAACAGGGCTCTGAGATAGCAGAGATGCTAAATGCTTTGTCTAAAGTTACACAGCTAAGGACAAACTTCAGGTTTGAACTCTATTCCTTCATTATATAAATCACTTGAGATCACGTTACAGGACGCAGACTGTGGCCCTGTTTTTCATTTGCAAGGTTTTACTAATTTATTTCTCTTAATTTATCCATTATATGAGGAACAAAAAACAATAAGTGTTGGAAAAAATTTAGAATTGACTCAGCAGAAAATGATTGACTAATTGTGTGAAAAGGGGTAATCTAAACTACTGTTGAGGGTGAGACAAGCTAGCAGAGGATGGCTGACTCAGAAAAACCTTAGCAGAAGCCTTGGCTTGTTTTGCTGAGGCCTATGGTAGAGTTGCTGCAGAAATTGTAAGAGCATGCCTGGGGCCAGAAGGCTGCATCCTAAACAGACACTGAGTTGTCCTTGTGGAGTTAGCTGCTATTCACAAAGAGAATTTTCATTTTGGGTAGTTTATATCCAGGAATCTTTATGTGATGGGTTTGGTTTGGGTTCTCTGCATATTGATTTTATTCTTTAGTTTTTTTAATTTAAAGCTTTTTGAGAACTTTATCATTTATCATCTCCCCTAACTGCTCTCATTTCCATTTCTTCCTCCTATGGTCCCTTGATGTTGTATCTTCTTCTTGCTCCTCCTCCACTTTTTCTTTTGTAAAAAAACAGACAACTTATCATGCAAGATTCTGTTTTTTAAAATGTCAGGTGAGTTCATATTCAACAATACTTAATTTACTTTTCTACTGATAATACATATCAACTTTAATTATTCACAATCATAACTACATAAGGAAGCCAGAGAAAAATGGGAGGGCTATTGAGCGTTAGAAGATATCACCATACAGGGTCTTCCCTCATTAACTGAGCTTTTCTGGTCTTTGAGCTTGAGGTCAAGTGCTAGTTATAAAGTGTTGAAACTCAGAAAGTTTTGAATTATTTTAAACTTGAAAACTGAGAGATTGGGTTCAAGGTCACGGAGTTGAATCATAGGAAATTAAAGAAAAGGATTTTGTGCATAAACTATGCTCAGATTTCTGGAAGATGCCGGAACTATTCATGTGTGGGCAGACTCTAAACTACCTTGTTGGAGAAAAACAAAATCAACAAATATGAACTACTGCATAGGATATAACATTTGCAGTACATATCCAACTGAGCAGTTGTCTAATTAAAAAAAATAAAAATAACTCAATTTCTAGAAAGAATAAATATTCATCAAGAGAGGGGAAAACAATAACAACAATAAACACAAAACAAGTTACGTCAATGTGGCCCAAACTGAGATATCCCAGATTTTAGAATAAGTATATAAGTTTGGTAGTTACTAACCTATGCTGAATAGACATGAGGAAAGGAAGTTACGGTGACAAAAATAACATAGGACAGTTACTGGAGGAAAGGAAATCTTGAAAAAGAACTAATAACTTCATAACTATACATATGAATATATGTGCATACACACACATATATACAGTTGTCATGAATATTTTCTTGTAGTGTAAGTAAATATGCTGAAATCCATAGTACAAGAGAACCAAGAGTTATGTTTTGAGACATGTCTAAGTGTCATGACTGCAAAAACTACTCTATCTCATTCCAATATACCAGATAGAACCACAACAAATTTCTAAAGAAATTGTTTTAAATTTTTTCATAAAAATGTCTTGATCTTGTGGTCTCTTCTCTCACTACCTCCCAAAACCTTCCTCCCTCCTTACTCACACAACCTCATAGTCTCTCTACAAAAAGGCAAAAATCTAAACAAACAAATGAACAAACAAAAATTCAATAAGTTAAAAAATGAAAAAAAGAAATGCCCCTAAACTCCACAAACATACCAAAAGTTTATAAAATGTACACATAGTTTGTCTTGTGTTGGCCAACTACACCTTAGGGATGCAGCCTGCCTCAGAATGTGATTGGGATAGCCAGTACACTCCATTGGCACAAACTGATTTTACCTTTCTTAGCAGGGATTTGTTGCAACTTTCTTTTTTATTTGGGCTGATACCTTGTGCCCACTTTCTCAGCACTGGGGACCAACCTGGTTTGAACTTGTAGAGTTCTTGTCTGTGCTGCCTCAGTATCTGTGAATTCTTATGTATATCAGTCCCACTGTACCTGAAGCATCCTTTCCTTGGAGTCATCTATCTCTGCTGGTTCTTCATTTCTTTTTGCCTTCTCTTCTGCACAGATCTTCGAGCCTTGAAGGGAGGGGTTGATGAAGACATTCTACTTAGATCTGAGTGTTTCAAAGTCTCTCATTCTCTCTACATTGTCTGCTTGTTGGAATCATGTGCTAATGACCATCTCCTGCACATAGCTTCTCCGATGTGGGCTGAACACAGCTCTGATCTATGGTGGGTATAGCAATAAGTAATTAGGAACCATTTTATTGCTATATAGAATAAAATTTTAGCTAAATGTTAGCAATTGTAGAAAATTGTCTTAAAAGTATTTCCTCATAAAACATTATCAGACACCTAATGATTAGAAAAGCAGCCTTTTAAAACACTGGTGGAATGTACACTGTTCTCCAAAGAGAAGATTTGTCTCTGGGGTAGAATGGAATACAGAAAAACACTGGGTCTCATACAAGTGAGACACGAATTGGCAATAATAATGATGTCCTTCCCTTTTTGTCTGTTGGCTTTCTTGTCCCTCAGCCAAGACAGAGTCTGAACATGTGAGCTTTATTAGTCCCATTTACTTGCTTATCTCATTTAATTAGATGAATCTCTCAATCATTCAGGGAAGTTTGAGAATACTACATAAAATAGCACATAGAAATGAAAAGAAATGTAGATATCAATGCAGATTTCAGAAATAATATAGAGAAATAATCTAAACTGTTGGGAATATATGTACAAAAAAATCACAGATATACATTTGCTGGCACAAGTATAATCACAATCTTCTCCTACAACCACAAATGAGTTCTCAAGTGATGGTTACTTGTCACTAAAATGTTAACTGTGTATGATAATCTAGAAGATAGCTGTCATGATTGACAAAATAGTATATGTACTATACAGATAGCCAAGTCCTGCATATTTTGTTAGGGCAAGGTGCAGAAAACCAAGGATATTAATGGGCATTCTAATAGAGAATAAAGTTGAGAATATTTTTTGATCTGTGTTGTTATTATGCTTATGTAATAAATAAGCTTTAAGATATCTATGAATCCTGACAACTAAAATGTAAATGAAAACAGAAATAGATTTTACATTGCACATCAAGTGATTGGTAATCTATAAGAGAAATCTAATAACAAGTGTTTTAATGTGTCATAGTGGTAGAGAACACAGCACAGATCCATGACTGCCCTGGAACCCTGATGAGAACACAGGCTTAAGACTTCTTTCTACACATGAAACTCTAACCTTAAGATGGACTAAAAATGACGCCTTTTGGATCCCAGTCCTCCTAGAGGAACACCTGACTCAGTCTCGATGTTGGCGGGGAGAAAACTGGATTTGCCAGGAGTGGAGGCTGAACTGAGCAATATTGGGACCTTGGGACCACTTGCCCATGGGGGGATGGGGAGATGTGGAGAAGAGAGAATGACCTGATGTGGTGGGAGGGGGAAGGGACCTTGAAGAAGGATATACAAGGATAGAAAATGTGATTCTTTATTCATAATAAATAAAGAAAGATGGACTAAAAATGCATGAATCGTCCTGCTATTTGATTATGTTAATAAGACCTGGATTTCTTTTTCTGAAGATATTCTTAAAATTTATTCTCACTCAAATTCACTTTAGGACACAGGCCATTTAAAGGCCATTTCAATCAATAATTTGAATAAGGTGTTTCTTAAAGTCTGCAAGTAGGAAAATGCATTATGAATGGTTTCCTGAATTTCAGATTAAATGTGCAGTTTTGCATCACCTAGAGTGAATATTATCCTTTCACAGACACATGAAAGTCTCCTGGGTGCCTTACTCATCATTCTCAGTGGCAATTTGGTCATCTCGAGATGGGCTGAAGGGATTGGAAAAATACTCAGTAGGGTACACAGACTCAGTAACATTTAATTGGTTTGAGTCTTTAATAGTTAATTTTGCGTGTCAAATGGATTTTACTTTGCATATTCAGTTAATGATAACCTCAGCATAAGATGAAGATATTTAAAACATAAACCTTTCTTTTTATTAGAGAAGACATTATGGACTATGGTTGCCCATGTACCCTGTTGAGCGCATAGACTTCAGGGTTCTTTGTACCCTTATTTCTTCAATCTACAGCCGACCAAATCCTAACCTCAAGACAAACGGTATGGTGGCACTTGGTATTTGGTTAAATATTCTTTTCTTTTATTTTTTTAACATACCTATTTGTTTGTTTTAATTTACAAGTATAAATTTTGGCCTAAGTGGACCCTAAATGCCTGCCATGTATGACAATAACATATCTGCATTGCCATTCCAGGAACCCACTTAGGAGATACACAGAATAGAAGGAAAAGATTTAAATATTGTTTTTGAGGTGCCCTTGTGAAATTGTTTTCAGTTGGGACCAGCGTTGAAATCGGTGTGCTGACTCTGTTCATTGAGAGCCTGCTTAGAACAAAAAGGATAGATGGAGGGAGGCTTTATTCTCCCTGCTTTGACTGCTCAGCTGCCTGTCTCATTCTGGCCATCCCCCCACAACCCTGCATTACAGCATTCTGATGGCTAACTCTGGAACTCAGCCTTTCTAGTCACTTAAAACAAGTTAATATTTTTTCTGTTCCCTCTCCTTCATTTCCTCAACATATATGAATATGTTTGTATATAAAATGGTTCTCTCTCTCTCTCTCTCTCTCTCTCTCAGAAACCAAACTAATCTATATTAGTGACTTTCATTGGTGCTGTGACAAGATTTCTGGCAAAAGCACCTAAGAAAGAAGATGGGCAGTTTTAAGACAGAGCCCATCACACTGGGGAAGGCATGCACGGTGATCTTGAGAAGGAGCTTAAGGCAGTTGGTCACAGTAGCTCTGGAGTCAGAAGGCAGAGAGAAAAATATCTGTGCGTTTCAGAATTTCCCCTTTTTATTCAGTCTTAGGATCCAGTTTATGGATTATGCTAGCTATGTTTAGGATAGATCTTTCTGCTTCTCAAAAATCAATCTAAATCATTTTTAGTGGCACCCTTAGAATTGCAGTGTCTCTTAGGAGGTTTGCTTGCTTATGAGATTGAAAATCAAGATCAGCTATCACATCATCATTATATCCTACTCTTGTATTGGGTGTTTGGGGGTTCTCTATGAATTCATCATAAGTATCTTCCTTCTTCACATCTTAGTTCTTAATGTACCTTTTAAAAAATAGTATGTCGTGTGCTAGTCTCATTGTTATCAGAAGCACCATTGATTATGACATTTGATAGATTTGATACTTGTTGTAATGAATCTCAATCTTCATACCAGTATTTGTGAGGTAGGCTTCTTGATTTCTCCAAATTTCACATTTCTCATAGATAAACTATAGATAATCATATACCCTAAGTTATCAGGAGCATAATATGAAATAATATGAATTAGATGTTTAGAACAGATGGAACAAAAAAAAAAAAAAGCCATGTGCCATTAAGTGTAACTAACATGCACTTTCTTTATCACTTTCTTTTAATTTCAGGATCCTAAGAGTTTTCTTATTAATGTATATAATTTTCTGTTCTCTGAAGTAAGTGAAGTACAGAACTATCATCACTAGAATCTCTGTAGACTCTTGCCGAATGATAAGCATGTGTTACACAGAGCATCTGTTAATTATTCTCCAGCAGAGCCAGCTCCTATCTCAGTGAGTATTGATGAGGTAACTTGTCAGCCTCCTCTCTTGGTCCACCGATGTCTTTGAGTCCTATATTTTGCTCTGGTACCATCTGATAGATGAGCTTCTGCAGCTCTTGGGAAGTACTGACTTAGTCTCCCACACAACATAGCAAATTGGAGGCAGGGAAGTGTGACTGAAATTACAAAATGAAAGTCTTATAGCTATTGAAATTTATAAAAATGTCTGTACACTATTGAAAAGCTCCCAAACTTTAGCTATTATTGTGCTAAATTATTTAATACACTTCACAACTGATTCAAAATCAAGAGCATAAGGCATGACTCAGTAGTTGGGAGTAGCTATAATGCTTTCTGGTTTTTGGAGGTCAATTTTATTTGCCCTTTATGAATATTTTGCCTCCTCCATCCTCTCTTTGAAAGCTTTTTGATAATAATTTTGATAGCCCCATTGCACCCCTTTTTTATTAGCCTGTTTGGGATTCTCAGTACAGCACATTTTTTTTTACAGTGCTTATTTAAATCTCAGTATTTTCTATATTTCATTACAAACCCTTAAACCAGTTAGTCTTGTTTTTCTTTCCCCATCAGAATGGCTCATTTATCACCTTCTCTAACTTACCACTTGATACCTTAATTTAAAAATTAAGGGCAGAAGATAACCTTGGGATGGCAAATCAGACGGGGAGTTAATTCAGCAGAGACTCAGGTCCTTACAGGCCACTGCCCTCTCTATAATTGAGGCTTGGCCTCCCTAAACAGTGTAGAAAAGCAAGTCAGAACTTTAGGAGAAGAATTTGAGCCATGCAGCTTCTTACCTATTTAGCCAAATTTTGGGCCTTAGACATTTTACTTTCAAGGACATTCTAGGTTGTTAAATTTACAGGTGTTTGGGAACCAAAAGTAGTTCAAGGGCTGACCCAGAATCTATTTCTGTTAGAGGGACATTTTAGGGGCAATGGAACAATTTACATGGTCTGAGAACTTGATTTTTGAAAAATCATCTCTGTAAAACATTGCTGTGATAAAGAATGCATCTAGATTGAAAACAGTAGCACCTGGAGACCTCTAAGATGTGTAACCTGTATCTTGTTCAATAATCCTGGCCCACGGCTAAGATGTAATGGTCACAGTGAGGAGTTTAATCATTTACATTTTATGTCCATTTGATTGTGTTCTTGGAAGAGACTATCTGTGTAGACTACAATCTAACAGTTACAGATTCCAGCTAAAGCTACAGAAAATGGCATATATATATATATATATATATATTTCTACTGTTAGTTTTACAAATTGTCATGGGATATTTCTTCCTAATGTACTATAATGATTAGATATCTCATGATTTATCTATTATAATTAAAGTAAACAAATGCCAATTTTAATCTCCCAATTAGTGACTTCTTAAAGTGACTACAGCATACATTTATTTTACAACATGCCCTGTAAAAACACACCGAAGCAAAAAATATGGGAACTCTGGCAGGGTGAAAAATAATGGGAGTGCACTGTCCCATTGTGTCTTATTTATCGTATAATAAGTAGTTATGATATTATGATGTGAGATTACTCAGGGCTCTTTGCTACTGGGACAACATGGTTTGAGGAATTTGTTCTTTGATAGGCTGTGGAATACTTCTTGAATTTTGCTCTTAAATAAGAAGTAATAATAATTTCATTTGAGGGTCTATTGGCCACAAGCCATAATTGTCTAAATTATCTTTATTTTTCAGATAAATAAACAATTCCTCAGAAAATCTTTTTTTCTAATAAAACTTCAATTAATGATATCAAATAAGATAATTTGTTGAAAGCAAAAATATCAAATATATAGCACAAATTAAGGCTTCTAGTAAAGAGTTTATTTATTCAAGATAATTGAACATATTTACATGTACATTATAAGGTCAAATATAAAGACAACAGAAAAAACAATTCATATCTGTCTTCAGGGGCTTGTAATTCAGCAAGAGAAGAGATATACAGAGTAACAATGAAACAGGAAAAAAAAATTCCTGAGTAGAAAATTAGCACCTTTGACATTTCCAACTTACTTTTAAAGTTCAGTGTAGAAATAGTTTTATGTGCTACATTTGTTACTCTATATGTAACAAATAATATATTCTGTTACGTTATGTACAGGACATCAGAACTCTATTTGAGATTCCCACTTTGAATTGATTTGATCTTCATCATAGTTTCCAGTCCTGGGACAGCTGTGGCAGAATCATAGCCTTGGGATACAAACAAAGCTTTGACATTTTTCCTTCCTCAATACCAGAATGGGTCTTTATCGGTGAACTGGGTATCTATTTATTTAGTGTCAAGACCATATAATACTATAAATAGTCCTTTGTAAATGAAATTAATGGGTTCCAGAAAAATAGATTATCAAAAACATTTGAGTCATTGCATATGCGTGGATAAACTATGTCTTAGAAACCAGAAAGGCCATCCCTTTAGCAAGTAAACTCTAAATGCTATAGTATCAAGCTGTAAACTCTAACTTCTACTGCCCAATAAAACCTGTAAGGATAGTGCCTATCAGGATAACAGATATTGCTTCTGGATCTTTCATAGGAATATCCCAGTGAAGTTTAATGAAGGTGGCATTTTAAATATGAAAAAGAAGAAGTCTAGATTCCTGAAGCCCCAGTATTTATTACATAATTTATATTTTACTAATTTGCTAGTGAATGTTTAGTTAATAAATGTTTTATGTAGGCAAATTTGAGATTTGCTTTCCTTATAATTGGAATCAAAATAATAAGGGTGAGCTTATTGAGTGCAAACTTCTTCTGTGAATGCTGTTAACTCTCCAAAGAGCTAAGACCTCGGTATGAATGATACGTGTAGGATAACTCACAGAAAGAATCTCCTACACTATGACAGAATAATTAAGCAGAGAATAGATAATATATTGAGGTACCAGTGAATACCTTAACTCAGAATTATATTCTCACCTTGGTGTTAAACTGAGTTCCAGTTAAATGGCCTTTTACATTTTCTGAGCTGTTTTTCAATAACAGAGCTATTTCCTGGCAGAAACAACTATTTCCGATAAAGCATTCGTGATGAGTATTTCCAAGTGGCATATAATACAGTTACTGTCTAACTGGAGAGGACAGGCAGTCCTGAAGGAGAAATTACAGGAATGTGACATTGTGCTAATTGATTTTTGTCATTAATTTGCATTTTTGTATATTGTATTTTATTCATCCAACTTCTAAATAGCTTTTACAATTTGATTTGCAAATGCATAACTTTATTGTCTATAATTTAGTTATCTATAAGTCAGTTAATATGATGATTTTCATGGACATACAAAAGGAAAGAAAAGAAGTAAGCCTGTAGCCAGGCTCATTATGCAGGTCAGTAGGAGTGCTTGCAAATAGAAAGGGAAAAGACACTGCTCCCACTCTCTTCACAGTGAGTGGGAACAAATAGCCAGCAAGGCAGATGCAGGGAAAGAAATGGAAGTAGCTGCACTTTTCATTGTCTCCCTAGAAAGGGCCTTTACAGGTCATTTTCTAAGTCTTCTGTATCAATGCCTCGTTGTGGACGTTGTCTGTGTTCAGATTTGACATATAATGAATGGGGAGGGTTCTCAGTAGTGAGCCCTGGAATGAACTAGGGATATGGGGATATGAAGATTGGTTCCATGCAGTTTAATGGCCCATTTTTAAAGGGCTATTGAAAATCAACCCTAAAAATTTTGGTCAGAGTTGTTTTATAATCATATGTGTATGTATGTTAGAGCAGGGAAGAAGTTCGAAGAGAAACTGTATTTGCAGGTGGGATTCAGGCATTTGCTATTTTTGAAAATACTCAAGTAGTCTCATTTTAAAGCTAATTTTGGAAAACAAGTTCTTCTAGTATGATGGGAAAATGTCATGTTTTGTGAGAAAAAATAAATCAAGATATTTATGAATGTTTAAGTGATTTGAAAAAAACACTTATATGTATAGACGGATCATAGGTGAGATTGTTTGCTAATGCCACTATGACTAATGATATGAAACAGTAGGATTTTATTGTTTATTTGAAAAGAAACAATACAAGCTACTATGAGAGTTTTCTATACTAAAAGTCCGTTTTTCAGTCCGTGGGTTCTATAATCATTAATAAGAAAGACTGAAAATAAATAAAATATTTCATACTTTTTTTTTAACAGGATTTACTTGTATTGGTTTTACTTATGTGAATGTGTCCATGTGTTTATGGGAGTGAATGTTCTCTCTGTTCTCTCCCTTCATTTCCCCGCACCGTGTGTGTGTGTGTGTGTGTGTGTGTGTGTGTGTGTGTGTGTGTGTGTGTGTATGCTAGCAGAGGCCAGAAGATCCCTTGGAGCTGTAGCTACTGCACATTTGTGAGCCATCTGAAGTAGGTGATTGGAACCAAACTTTTGTCCTGTGGAAGAGCAGTAAATACTCCTTTTCTTCTTCATTGATTATGGTTTCCTCTTCCCCAACTCCCAGACCTTTCCCATCTTCTCTCTGTTCCTAATTCACATGCTATATTATTCTGTCACTAGAAAAAAAAGAGGCATGTCAAGTAATAAAATAAGATTACACAAACAAAAACCAAAACAACAGCAAGAACACACACACACACACACACACACACACACACACACACACACACACAGAGAGAGAGAGAGAGAGAGAGAGAGAGAGAGAGAGGATAAAACAAAGCAAACAGTTTTAACCAGCAAGACATCTCTTCAGTATCTATTTCTTTTTTTAGGAAGCAAAAAACCAAGTAATTGGGATTGTCTGTAGAGTCTATTGATAAGTGTAGAAGTCAGAAAAAAAATGTGAAGTAAAAGTTCCAGGTGTCTTGTTTCTTAATACTTCCTTTTCATGGTAAAGGCATTTGGCAGGGAGTAGAGGAATGTCGTGTCACCAACTTTGACAGAGAACCCACATTGCAGGAATTATCAAGGAAGCACAGCCAGGCCACCATAATCTTATTTATATTTTATTTTTCTTCTTATTTTTTACCTTATTTTTCTCATCGCTGGTAAAATGATGTGAAAATTTTAAACATGTTTATAAAAGTACTTTAAAAATACTTAGTCTGAAATATTTTCACAAATAGCCAGTCAACTTTAACCTAGTTTTCAATGAATTCTAAGATCCTAATTAATGCCATCTGTTACAGTCTGTCCTGTGGCTTGCTTTCTTTCTCACAAAATTATGGAAGATTCTACTTTCCTATTTGCCCCCACTTTGTTTTCATAATTTGTTTTTTTGAAGAAAGGTGGTAAAGTACACTTCATCTGGCATGATTATTGTACAAGATTTTCCCCAATAATTACAGCCAAATTTACATTTGTTTCTTTCTTAAAAATAACAGAGATAATGTCAGGGGTTCTTCATTAATTAGCTCAGAACACAGAAATATTTCAAGCTATCAAGCATAGTGATTTTGCTAGGGTTTTCTTTCTATGATGGTACACTCCCATATAGCCTTGAATTGCTATTAGTATGACATTTAAATAAATCCCGGAAGCCAACAGTGCTCTTAAGTGCTAATTTACAATTACAAAAATACAGAATGGGATAATGTTTTTGTACACTGCAAAGATTTGTTACTTGTATGGGTTTAATAAAATGTTGATTGGCCAGTAGAGGCAGCGCTACCAGACTAGGAGAATTCTGGGAAGAGGAAAGGCAGAAGAGCAGTTGCTAGCAGGATGGAAAGGAAGCAGGATGAGAATACTGCAACAAAAAGTACCAAACCATGTTGTTAAAATAAGAAATAAGGGTAAACTTAAAAAATAAACATTTTCAAATAATAAGCCTGAGCCCTAGTCCAAACAGCTTATAATTAATATAAGCCTCATGTATTTATTTGGGACTGAACAACTATGGGCCCAGCCAGGTGGGATAGAGAAATATCTGGCTACAAAGCAGAACAAATGATGTCTGTGAGGAGTTCCATAAAAAGTTATTTACCCATTCAATGTTTCCAAGTTTCTTCACATAGTATTATCCTGAACATTATGTAAAACTCAGTTTGTGAAATGTTGATCTAAATTTACTGAGGGCAAAAATCTCTTGAGCAAACTGACCTTTTGAAGGAAAATGCTTTGAAATGGTTAAGCACAAAAGCTGTAAGAAGAATAATGCAGAATTACTTACTATACGCATATCTCTGAGTGGGTAGTATGAGTTTTATCTTTTCTATAATATCTTATGATCTAATAGAAATAGAAAACAAGCCTAGAAAACAAAACAGGAAAAATATAAAATTATCCATGACAGAGGCACAGATAGGATAGCATGAATACAAAGGAATATGATTACCACCCAGACACTCAGTAGAAACAGGAAGTACTTCACAAAACTATCATTAACTCATATTTCTGTGGTATTGAGGATAGAACCAAAGGTCTCACTTATGCTCTGTTAACTTTCTGCCACTTAAGTATAGTTCTATTCCATTCATTAACTAAATGTTATGTGCTTTACTTGAACATGGAGATAAAACATGCCAGGTAGAAAAGGATGGTAGATAAATGACTAGGAGGCCAAAATTATAGGTGCAGCTTGAAAACACCAGACATTCTACATTCAGATAGAATGCGCTGTGTGAATAGAAAGATAATGGTGGGCAAGACAGAGATTAACTCATCTTAGATGATCAAGCATAGTGAATTCCAGGGTGAAAGGAAGGGATAGCCATTTCATAATGTTCAGGCTTAAGTTACCATTTTTAGAATTTGTGATAATCCAAGCTACATGGTGCCAATTTTCTCCAGTGACCTTAATCAGCAGCAACTAACCCACACAGGGCTTCACAAAAGAATAAAGTGAAAGGAAGAAATCAGAGAACTGGGTAAGGCAAAGACTGCCCACAAGTCCTTAGAATATTGTCCCAAAAGAGCATCCCTCATATTTACTCAGGAATCTGGTAAAATGCAGATTCATATTCAACAGTTCTGACATGCACTCTGATGAGTTTCAATTTAGCAAGCTTCCAGGCTCTAGATGCTGTGTTTGTTTGCCTATTTTGCTAGTCTGTAGGCTACAGATAGAGTCAAAATTGTGCCATCAGTGTGATTTCCAAACTACAGCACATGCCAAAACCACCAAAGGAACGTTCAAAATGACTATTCCCTGGATCTTTCTCTGAGATTCTAATAGAACTGGCTC
This sequence comes from Sigmodon hispidus, assembly GCA_004025045.1. Taxonomy (NCBI): domain Eukaryota; kingdom Metazoa; phylum Chordata; class Mammalia; order Rodentia; family Cricetidae; genus Sigmodon; species Sigmodon hispidus. The sequence goes on from PVIH01007391.1 coordinate 84,520, forward strand.
TCAACACCAGAGTTTAGGAAGTTTTCAGGAAAGTCTAATGTTGAGTCTCTAATGTAAAGTAGCACCCTTGGTTAGGCCTTAAGTTAGTGTTTTTCAAAGCTGGATGCACAGAAGCAGTCTAAAGAATATCATAAATGTCCCAGCACTTGGGAACATTCAAGGCCTTTACATGAGACTCTCCATGGTAGTGACCTATGTTGAAGGAAGTTTTACGCCTGGCCTAGTCCCAATCAAGGTCTGTACCTGCCTGCAGCTGCTTACCTCAATAATCACGCAAAGGCTTATATTAATTACAAACTGTTTGGCCTATGGCTCAGGTTTATTATTAGTTAGCTTTCACATCTTAACTCAACTTATTTTTATTAATTTGTTTTGCCATATGGCTTGTGGCTTACCTATACTCCATTACATATTGCTTTTTGGGCAGCTGGCTTGCATCTCCCCATGACTCTGCCTCCTTTTCCTTTATCTATGCTTAGATTTTCTGCCAGACTAAAAGCTTACCTGCCACAGGCTGAAACAATTTCTTTATTATCTAATGATAATTCATAATGTACAGAAAGAAATTCCATATCAGACCCGGATAAGACAGCTTTTCAGGAGCTCTCTAGATGGACAGGATGGCTTGGAACCACATTGCTGAAATGGCTTCCAGAATTCTACTGGCCTTTGCTGGATGTACAAGTCTTTAAAGCTGTTTAACAGTCAAATGCTATTTATTCTGTTATTAAATTTTTAAAATTTTAAAGCCTATTTTGTTGATCATGCTTCAAAATTTTTAACACTGAACTAAGTAGAAGATATTGTCTAATATCTCTGGTTTGGACATAAAACAAATTGGACTTGTTTTCCGGAACAAAAGGAGTTAAAGAATTTAACACAGTGGTGAAGAGCTGATCTATGATTTTGTTGACAGTCAGTGCCTCTCAGGTCCCTCACAGGTGTTCAGATATACTCCCTGGAAACCTGGAAAACAACCATAAAGCCCTACAAAACAGAAAGAAGAAAGTGATATTTTGATAGGAGGACATGAACTGGCAATGGAGATAGTGGAGGAGAGGTGTATGACCCCAATAGAAACAAGAAGGTTCTATTGCCAAATCACTAATATGTATTTTAATTTCACAGTCTGCCCACTGGAGAAAATTATATCTATTCTCAGGAGTATATAAAGATGTGCCGCACCCAACTGTTTTGATGTAAAATGTAAACTGTTAATAATTATCATTACATGCAGAGCCCAGGAGTGATGATGAATAACCTTGATGCTTCACAATTCTCTTTTATTTTTTTCTGTAATCATGGCTTTGAAAGCACAGGTGCACCACATTGGAACTTACAACTCTCTGCGTCCTCAACGTGGAATCAAGCTTAGGAAGAAAGTGGAGACAGAAACTTTTGGAAAAGTTTCCTGTCCTCATACAACCTTTACTTTTATACAACTTAAGATGATTTTCACATTTGAAACTATAAGATATGATTGCAGTAATAAATGTAGAGGTCAATATAAAGACACCTATAAAGGAAAGCAACTATATTACTTATGCTGAATAGGTAAGATGAATAGTAAGTCCTAAGTTGTTCATGAACTTGGATATAAACTGAGTATGAAATCAATTTGGATGCAGAATTAGAACTTGATGAAATGTTTAAGATTAGATACCACTCTAAATTTTCAGAGGCACAAAGAAATAAAATTAATGGAGTTTTTTCTATTATATGATTCTATTCTGACTTGTCATTTCATCTAAGTGAACTGGATGTAGGTAAGTCAGACATGATGTTAAATTAACAGACAAACATGCTGAACATGAGGAAAAACTCCACAGATTTATGGTAAATTAACTTCTGGATATCTTTTTCACTTTTAGTATGTTCACTTACTTTGTAATATTAATTACAAGGGATGAAACCCAGTTAAAACTGAAATGAGTCCACTCAGTGATGTATGCAAAGCCAGTATTTTACGCAAGTTCTTGGAATGTAGTTAGACTCTGAACCATAATCACTCTTGTAACTGGAATCAACTCACACAACATATATGATACCTGATATTGTTCACAACACTTGTTACATAACCCATTTTGTTAATCATGTCATTTATTATTAAGTAGTGCATCTGAGGAGTGTTTATTATGTACCAGGCAGTACTGTGAGTCTTTCATGGGTTTCGGTTTGTGTGATACTGATAAACTTCATTTGAAAAAATGTTATCCTTGTCTCTCATTTCATAAAGAAAACCAGTAAGTAAATGATCAAGTAAAGACTTAATTTAATATGGTTGGCTTTTTGAATCCCTGAACTATTTATTTAACAAGCTACCCTCCTTCTATATTCAAGGTTATTTTGTAGTATAATTTTCCATAGAAAATGAGAGATGATAATTGTGATATAAATTAGATATATATAGATGGATAAGATACTCTATTAGTTAGTCCTCACTGCCTACCACTTTCCTTATAGCACTGCCACCTTAAAGAGCAAAAGAGCGAAGCAGACTAGACCATTCGTTACTGAGCCATTAGAGTATTGGTGAACTATCATGTACTCCCAAGCATGAGGCATCTGGTTTGGGACTGAATCCATGTTTGATATTCTTTTGAGTATATTTAAAATCCAGTTTCTTTGCTATTTAACTGAATAGAAAATTGAGATTCCATGTAGCTAATAAAACTTAGTGATTCCTATGTTTGGTAGTGATGTCAGTTTCTTACTCATTTGATTTGTTGGGGTGTGCCTGGTTCAGTGTCAGACGTTGAGGTATGAATATATCCAGAGCCCTCCTGCTAGTTGCCTTGAGGAGTGGGTTAAAGGTGCAGAGAACAATGACACAATCTCTGGAGACTCATTAAAATTAGCAATTCCAATTTTATTGAGGGAGGGAAAGCCTTAGATACCATCTTCCCAGACCCTTATGCCAGCTGGGGAAAAGAAAGGGCTTTGAACTGCTAGTATCTGAGACTGTGGCTGTGGCAGTGATCTCTTGCTGGCCTAGGTCACCCTGTATCAGGACTCGGTATTTGTTGTCAAGGCAGACTCCAGGTTGGCTTATAAGAAAGTGCTAGGAGCACAGGTCTTAAGGTACCAGTTATCATCAGTTTGTCTTGGCTGAGGCCAGGCTGGTCTCCAGGCCCTTAGAAGCCTCTAGGGCCTATCCATTCCACATTGATTCTTTTCTGTGTCCTTTGGCTCTGCTCTTCATTAGCATGCAGCATCACTTGTCTTTTTTTTGACTGTTATTATCTATATTCTACAAGACATGTAAAGTGTTTACCAAGGTACTATTTACTCAGTTTTAATGCTTACGTTTGGACATGAATAAACCAGGCTGACATAATCTATAGCTCGATGGAGCTCCCATGGTGATAGAGTATACTGACATGTGCACAGAGGTAATAGGCTGGGGAGGGAAGACTGTGACACCGAGGGGATCTTGATCTAGGAGAAGAAGAGTGGCTAGAGTGTTGAAAACTCAGATCTACAACATAAAGGAAGAATATAAACCTTTGAAGTAACAGCTCTGTATAATTGATTATAATATCCTCTCAATATGGCATTATTAGTATTGCATAATTAGTATTTATAAATGTTTTAAAGACATGAATGCAAAGTAAAGGTGGAAGTAAAAATCTTTCCTTCATCAGACCGTACCCAGTTTCCCTGGAATATTCTCTTCTTGACCATATCTAATCTTTTTAAGGTCCTGCAAGTGTGGTTTAAGCCAGTTTAGTTCAATTTCCAACTTCTCTTGATATCTACTTACCTTGTTACCTTGGTTTTAATTTATCAAAGTTATAGTTTAGCCAGAAACAAACAATTTTACTTTTGATATATAGTCAAGTTATTTTAAGTAATCTTCATCTTCATATTTTCTCATTCTTCTTGTTGGTAATAATTCTCAAGGTGTCAGACAAGCAGGGCACAACATATCTGTCATCCTAGTATTTTGTAGCCGAGGCAGGTATACTGGAGTCTGTAGTCAGCCTGGGCCAAATAGGCAGACTGTATTAGTCAGGATTCTCTAGATGAACATAATTAATAACACACACACACATACACACACAATGTGATTTATTAGACTGGTTTATGAGCTAGCCTGATGTTGGCTGTCAACCAACAGAGGGTCAAAGAATCCATCTAGTGGCTGTTCAATTAACAGGGCTTATTTAGTCAGCTGGTCTTCAGTATACAGAAACCTGAATAAGTACACTCTGTTGTCAGTAAAGGAATGGACTTGCCCATGAAAGTGAGGGCAACTAGGCAAAGAGAGTTTTATAATGCGCATTGGGTCTTTAACTCTTTGCCCTTCAAATATTACCAAGTTGTCCTGTATTTACATGTGAACAGTGTTTCTGCTTTTATACTTTGAAGCTAATAGTTCAGTAGCACATTCATCATATTTAAACTTCTCTGTATCCCATTTATATTTTGCTTCCTTAATATTCAAAGCCAACTTTTCCAGCACTTTAATCTCTCCTGTTCCAGTGTCTGTCTCAAGTCAGCTTCTTTTTCTGAAGACATTTTCATGTTTCTAGATGCACTCCTGCAACTTATATGTAAATGTTCACTGTTCTTTCTGCCCTCTGTAGAAATTATACAATTAGACATCAGCAATATTTACCTTAAATACCAATGCTTTGTCCATTTTCTCTAATCAGCTTTACTCAGTACTGAGATTTGGTAAAAAGAAGCCTCCAAACATCCTCACTAATTTCCAGGTCTTTGCTTTGTTCAGATTTGGTTTAACTTCTATGATGTCACTTATTAAATTTCATCTTTAGCAAGATGTTTTCTAGAGAACAATTCTCATTATAAACTCCTTTCTTAGGCTTGGCTCCAAGTGAATGTTCCTTGGATATTCTTTATTTTTTTTTATTATGAATAAAGAAGTCACATTTTTCTATCCCTGTATATCCTTATTCAAGGTCCCTTCCCCCTCCCACCACATCAGGTCTTTCTCTCTTCTCCACATCTCCCCATCTCCTCCCAAGCATAGGCAGGAGGTCCCAAGGTCCCAAGGTCACAATATTGGTCAGTTCAGCCTCCACTCCTCACAGTTTTCTCCCCACAACATTGAGACTGAGTCAGGTGTTCCTCTAGTGGGAGTGGGATCCAAGGTGTCAGTTCAAGATGTTTCAGATCCCAAGCTGTTCAGTGGTTGTGATTTGCAGCTTGGGTATGATTTGCTTTTTTATTTTTTGTTTAGAGTCCACTAATGAGTGAGTACATCCCTGCTTTTCTTTCTAGGTTTGTCATACCTCGCTCAGGAGGATATTCTCCAAATCCATCCATTTGCCTGCAAATTTTAGGATATCATTTTTTCTTACTGCTGAGTAGTACTCTGTTGTGCAGATGTATCACAGTATGTTAATTCATTCTTCAGTTGAGGGGCATCTAGGTACTTTCCAGGTTCTTGCTATTACGAATAATGCTGCTATGAACATAGTTGAGCTAATGCACTTGGAGTGCAACTATGGTCCTTGGGGAGATTGATTCTCAGTTTTCTGAGAAACTGCCATATTCATTCCAGAGTAGCTGAAAAAGCCTACACTCCAACCAACAATGGAGGAGTGTTCCCCATGCTCCCCACTCTATCCAGCACAGGCTGCCATCTGTGTCTTTTATTTTAGCCAATCTGACAGGTGTCATGTGGTATCTCAAAGTTGTTTTGATTTGCATTTCTCTGATGGGTAAAGATGATGAACACTTTGCAAGTGCCTTTCAGCCATTTGTAATTCTGCTGAGCATTTCCCTTTTAGCTCTGAACCGCATTTTTAGATTGGGTTATTCAAGGTTTTGGGCTCTAGATTCTTGAGTTCTTTATATATCTTAGAGATCAATCCTCTATCACTTGTAGGGTTGGTGAAAAGCTTTTCCCATTCTGTAGGCTGTCATTTTGTCCTATTGACAGTGTCCTTGGCTTTACAGAAGCTTCTCAGCTTCAGGAGATCCGACTTAGTGATTGTTGATCTTAGTGTCTGTGCCACTGGTGTTATATTTAGGAAGTGGTCACCTGTGCCAATTTGTAGAAGTGTATTTCCCACTTTCTTTTCTATCAAATTCAAAGTGGCTGGATTTATGTTGAGGTCTTTGATCCACTTAGATTTGAGTTTGTGCAGTGTGACAGGCTTGGATCTATTTGTATTTTTCTTCACACTACCATCCAGCTAGTCCAACAGGATTTGTAAAATATGTTATCTTTTTTCCATTGAATGTTTTGGGCCTCTTTGTCAAAGATCAGGTGTTCATAGGTTCTTGGGTTAATGTCTGGATCCTCAGTTTTATTCCATTGATGCACAAGTCTGTTTTCATGCCAGTACCAGGCTGTTTTTATTACTGTAGCTCTATAATATAACTTGAAGTCAGGGATGGTGATGCCTCCTGAGGTTCTATTGTTGAGCAAAATTGTTTTAGCAATCCTGGCTTTCCTGTTATTCCAAATGAAATTGAGTATTATTCTTTCAAGGTCTGAAAAATACTGTGTTGAGATTTTGATGGGCAGTGCACTGAATCTGTAGATTGCTTTTGGTAGGATTGCCATTTCTACTATGTTAATTCTACCTATCCAGGAACATGGGAGATCTTTCCATTTTCTGATATTTCTTCAATTTCTTTCTTCAGTGATTTAAAATTTTTGTCAAATAGATCTGTTACTTCTTTGATTAGAGTTACTCCAAGATATTTAATGCTATTTGAAGCTTTTATAAAGGGTGAGGTTTCCCTTATTTCTTTTTCAGCCCTTTTATCTTTAGTGTATAGAGGGGCTACTGGTTTCTTTGAGTTTATCTTGTATCCTCCTACATTGCTGAACGTATTTATCAACCACAGAAGTTCCTTGGAAGAATTTTGTGGGTTACATATGTATACAATCATATCATGTGCAAATAGGTAGTTTCACTTCTTCTTTTCCAATTTGTATCACAAAAATCTCCTTTTGTTCTCTTATTGCTGTAGCTAAAACTTCAAGAACTATATTGAATAGATAAAGGGAGAGAAGACAGCCTTGTCTAGTTCCTGATTTTAGTGGGTATGCTTTGAGTTTTTCTCCATTAAATTTGATAATGGCTGTCAGCTTCTTGTAAATCACCTTTATTATATTGAGACATTGCCCCTGTATGCCTGATCCCTCCAGAACTTTATCATAACGGAGTGTTGGATTTTGCAAAGGCTTTTTCAGCATCTAAGGGTATGATCATGTGGTTTGTTCCTTTATTTTGTTTATGTGATGGATAACGTTTATGGTTTTTCGTATGTCAAACCACCCCTGCATTTCTGGGATGAAGCCTACTTGGTTGTGGTGGATGATAATTTATATATATTGTGGTATACGGTCTGCTAAAATTTTGTTGAGAATTTTAGCATCAATATTCATGAGGGAAATTGGTCTGTAATTTTCCTTCTTTATTATGTCTTTGAGTGGCTTGGGTATTAGGGTATTTGTAGCCTCATAAAAGGAATTAGGCAATATTTCTTCAGTTTCTACTGTATGAAATAGTTTGAGAAGTATTGTTAATAGCTCATCTTTGAATGTCTGGTGGAACTCTGCACTGAAACCATCCTGACCTGGGCAGTTTTTCCTTGGGAGACTTTTAATGACAGCTTCAATTTCCTTTAGGGTTATAAGTCTGTTTAGGTATTTAATCTGATCTTGATTTAATTTTGGTAAATGGTACCTGTACAAAAAGCTTTGCGTTTTTTCCATTTTTGTGGAATATAGATTTTCAAAGTATGATCTGATAATTCTCTGGATTTCCTGGGGGTCTGTTTTTACATCCCATTTTCATTTGTGATTTTGTTGATTTGGATACTCTCTGCTTTTTGATTAGTTTGGATAAGGGCTTATCTATCTTGTTCACTTTCTCAAAGAACCAACTCTTTGATTCATTGATTCTTTTTGTTTCAATTGTATTGATTTCAGCTCTAAGTTTGATTGTTTCCTGCCATCTACTCCTTCTATGTGAGTTTGCTTCTAATTGTTCTAAGCCTTTCAGCTGAGCTGTTAGTTCACTTTGTGGTTGAGGTGTGTTTCTTTTATGCAGCAGAAGGATGGCTTTTTTTATATCCATCTTGTTAATGTGTGTCTGTTTATAGGTGAGTTGAGTCCATTGATATTAAGGGATATTAATGACCACTGATTGATAGTTCCTGCTATTTTAGTGGTAGCTTGTATGTATTTCCTTTCTCTGGGCTATTCTTCTGTGGGATTATTGATTTTTTGTGGTTTCATGGGTGTATCTGGGTTCCTTAGGTTGGAGTTTTCCCTCTAATGCTTTCTGGAGGGCTGGATTGGTAGGTAGGTATTGTTTCAGTCTGACTTTGTCATGAAATATCTTGCTTACTCTACCCATGGTGATTAGTAATTTTGCAGGGTACAGTCTTTTTGTTTGGCAGCCATGCTCTTTTAGTGACTGTATAACTTTTGACCAAGCCTTTCTAGCTTTCATTGTTTCCACTGAATAGTCAGGTGTTATTCTGATGGGTCTGCCTTTATAAGTAAGTTGGCCCTTTTTTTTGCAGGCCTTAAAAATTTTTGCTCTGTATGTTTTGTGGCTGGATTATTATGTGGAGTGCTTATTTTTTTGGGGAGGGTTATATCTATTTGGTGTTCTGTAAGCTTCTAGTGTCTTTATAGGCATTTCCTTCTTCAAGTTAGGAAAGTTTTCTTCTATGATTTTATTGAAAACATTATCTGTGCCTTTGAGCTGGTATTCTCCTTCTTCCAATCCTATCATTCTCAATTTAAGTGTTTTCATGGTGTCCCAGATTTCCGGAACATTTTGTGTTATTGCTTTTTTTGGTTTTAGTATTTTCTTTGACTGATGTATCTATTTCAGCTACTGAGTCTTCCACTTCAGAGCTTCTTTCTTCCATCTCTTGAATTCTGTTGGTTATGCTTGTATCTGTAGTTCCAGCTTTTTTCTTCAGATTTTCTATTTCCATCTTTGCCTCATTTTGTGCCTTTTTTTATTGCTTCTATTTCAGTTTTTAGTTCCTGGAATGTTTCTTTCATTTTTTGTTTACCTTTTCTTGGTTTTCTTTCAAGGATTTGTTCATCTCTTCCAATTTTTTCTTTGTACTTTCTTCTATTTCTTTAAGGGAATTTTTCATGTTTCCTTTGAAGGCTTCAATGATCTTTATAAAGGTGTTTTTGGTGTTGCTTCCTTCTGCTTCCTCTTCATTGCTCTGTTCAGATCTTGTAGTTGTAGAACCACTAGTTCCTTCAGGAGTTGCCCTGTTGTTCTTTATATTATTAAATGTATTTTTGTTCTGGCATCTGCCCATGGTTTCAGTGATTCACGATTAGGCGGCTCCTAGTCAGTTGTGGCATAAGGACTTGTGTGTCTCCTGTCTTCTCTGATCGATCTCTGACTCTGTTCTGGGAAGGGGTCTGAATTTCAAGTCCTCAATCCTTCTCCAATGATGCAGCTTGCCTTGGAGGTGAGGCCGCCCATGCAATATCCCCTTTTTTTAGGTGGGGCTGTAGGAGCCCCTCACAGTCAAACCCTAGTCCTGTCTGCTAAGAAGGGTCTGGGGACAAGTACCACAGACCAATTCTGGTCCAAGAACACAACTTTCCCAGGGCGGGGGCAGATTCCTTGGATATTCTATAGTTTTTTTTTATTCATGTTTCATTATAAGTCTTGGCTATCTTTTATAACTTAGTTTGATTTGCACCTGTTTCAAAGAAGCTTTTATTTATGGTGTATTTTATGGTTTGTGTGGCTTCCCTTTTTTGCCTTCTTACTCTATTATTTCCTTGTCTTACCTGATAGTATATACGTCTATGAGTTCTCTCTCTGTCATTCTTCTTTTCTCTCTCTCTCAGACACACACATACACACATGCACACACACACACACACACACACACACACACACACATGCACACACCAATCAAAGGCTCAGTAAAGCACAAACATATAAAGAAAATTCTATATAGTTGCATCATTTTTCCCAATAAGAACATTAGCTTTAGTGATTAATTATATAATTTCTAAGAAATAAATAAAATAAGCTACATTCATTTCATTATGTCTGAATAAATGAAAACATGAATCTAAGTGGGATAATAGCTATTATTTATTGTTTAATATGTTCCTAACTCTGATACACATTTGATATCAACTTTTGTTCTTTAAATCTAGATTTAAATTATTTGGTGAGTCAAATTCATATACATAATACATGTAGGAACTTGGTAAGGTCTTAGAGAACATCTTTGTAGCCCTAGTTTTTAACATGAAAATACTAAACTTGATAATGAGAACCACATCATCCAAGCTCACACTCCAGCTTAAAAGTAGGTTTATTAGGATTAAACTTCCAGTATTATTGCAATCCTCACCCTTCAACTGGAAATTCAATTTTAATTGTATTATAAAAAACATGATTTTTTTAGATACAGATTTAATAGTGAAACATGGTTCAATGCAGTGAAGATTAGATACACAACCCAGACTTGCAGAAAAAATATATTATTACAATGTCCCATCAAGTGAATATGGTGATGTGGAGAGACATATTTTTGTGATGTCCAAAGCTAGCAAGAGTTCTCTGTTGCTTGCGATGACTATCTTCTGGGCTTGGTTTATGGTGTAGTTCACATCACTGAATAATGAGTATTACATAAATTCATGCTGAGTTTCTCCTTACTGTATTTTTGGGGAAAGGTTATTCAGTAGGATAATTGTGTGATATTGCATACTGTGGGTTGTATTTTACATTAGAGTGTCTCACAGAAAGGGTAGCTGATTCACAGGATGTTCTTTTTCTGTCATATAAAACAAAAGCATTGTAAGTGTTTATCTATAAACCCCTCTGCAGGCTTTTAAATTTCAGTAATTAAATGGCTCTGAAACACACTGTTAACAAATATAGCCTGCTCACTTCAAACTGAAGGGTTGCATTGTATTGCTATGTCCTACACAATGCATCTTTAGTTATAATGTTAAGCTTTGCCAACTATCACAGGTTATACATTTCCTCTTGGTTTGAAAATAAATGATTTGTATCATACATGAAATTTATCCAGAGTTAAGTCTTTTAAAAAGACCTGTTGGAATTTAATGAGACATTGTCTCTAGTATGACTTAATTCTAGTTTTAGCAAATTTTCTAGTCATCAATTGTCACTATTTCCTTTGTTTATCAATAAATATTTTAAAATTGAACAAATGAAGCATCTTGGAAGGCTTTCCTTTTGAATATATCATTGGGACCTATACAAGTGCTCCTACAATAATATGTATTTTATGAACACACATGCACAATAATATGTATTTTACGAACACACATACACAAGGTAATGAAAACCTTAATTTGGTATTTACATATAATGAGATAATTTTATTTCTACATCTGTGTATACAGATATGTGATATATGTATTCTTTTTTGTTCTTCTTTTGTCATTTTGTGTTTATCAAGAAAAAGAGTAAATTGAATTTAAAATGCTGATAAGTTAACAATAACTATAAAGAAAATAAAAATCATAAGCATGACTTATCAAGGGTGATAATGCAAATAATTTGCTACACATAAAATTACTTTGTGTTCAGCTTTCCCTCTGGATTATTTTTTTCTATCCCTGTATATCCCCATTCAAGGTCCTTTCCCCCTCCCACCACATCAGGTCATTTTTTCTTCCCCATCCCCACCCTGGGCAGGCTGCAGACAGTCCCATGGTCTCACTGATCCAATAATACTTAGTTCATTCTCCACTCCTGGCAAATCCAGTTTTGTCCCCCCTCCCTCAAGAGTAAGTCAGGTGTTCCTATAGGTGGAGTGGGATCCGAAGGGACAGTCCAGGGTGTTTCTGATCCCAACTGTTTAGTGGTTGTGGTTTGCAGCTTGGGCATGCTTGGCTTTTTTCTTGTTAGTTTGTTTAGAGACCACTAATGAGTGAGTACATCCCCTGCTTATCTTTGTGGGTTTGTGATACCTCGCTCAGGAGGATATTCTCCAAATCTATCCATTTGCCCGCAAATTTTAGGATATCATTTTTTCTTACTGCTGAGTAGTATTCCATTGTGTAGATGTACCACAGTTTGTTAATCCATTCTTCAGTAGAGGGACATCTAGGTTGTTTCTTGGTTCTTACTATTACAAATAATGCTGCTATGAACATAGTTGAGCTAATACCTTTGGAATGTGACTGTGCATCTTTAGGGTATACTCCCAGAAGTGGTATTGCTGTGTCCTTGGGGAGATTGATTCTCAATTTTCTGAGAAACCACCATATTGCATTCCAAAGTGGCTGAACAAGCTTACACTCCCACCAACAATGGAGGAGTGTTCCCCTTGATCTGCATCCTTTCCAACATAGGCTGTCATCTGTGCCTTTTATCTTAGCCAATCTAACAGGTGTTAGGTGGTATCTCAAAGTTGTTTTGATTTGCATTTCTCTGATGGCTAAAGATGATGAGCACTTTTTCAGGTGCCTTTCAGCCATTCGTAATTTCTCTGCTGAGAATCCCCTTTTTAGATCTGAACCCCATTTTTTGATTGGGTTATTCAAGGTTTTGGGCTCTAGATTCTTGAGCTCTTTATATACCTTAGAGATCAGTCCTCTATCACTTGTAGGGTTGGTGAAAAGCTTTTCCTGTTCTGTAGGCTGTCGTTTTGTCCTATTGACAGTGTCCTTGGCTTTACAGAAGCTTCTTAGCTTCAGGAGATCCCACTTATTGATTGTTGGTTTTAGTGTCTGTGCCACTGGTGTTATATTTAGAAAGTGGTCGCCTGTGCCAGTTCATAGAAGTGTATTTCCCACTTTCTTTTCTGTCAAGTTCAAAGTGGCTGGGTTTATGTTGAGGTCTTTGATCCACTTGGATTGGAGTTTTGTACAGGGTGACAGGCTCAGATCTATTTACATTTTTCTACACACTGCCATCCAGCTATGCAACACCATTTGTTAAATATACTATCTTTTTTCCATTGAATGTTTTGGGCCTCTTTGTCAAAGATCAGGTGTTTATAGGTTCTTGGGTTAATGTCTGGATCCTCCATTCTATTCCATTGATCTACAAGTCTGTTTTTATGCCAGTACCAGGCTGTTTTTATTACTGTAGCTCTATAGTATAACTTGAAGTCAGGGATGGTGATACCTCCTGAGGTTCTTTTGTTGAGTAAAATTGTTTTGGCAATTCTGGCTTTCCTGTTATTCCAAATGAAATTGAGTATTGTTCTTTCAAGGTCCAAGAAATATTGTGTTGCAATTTTGACGGGCAGTGCATTGAATCTGTAGAGTGCCTTTGGTAGAATTGCCAATATTACTATGTTGATCCTACCTATCCAGGAACATGGGAGAGCTTTCCATTTTCTGATATCCTCTTCAATTTCTTTCTTCAGTGATTTAAATTTTTTGTCAAATATGTCTGTTACTTCTTTGGTTATAGTTACTCCAAGGTATTTAATACTATTTGCAGCTATTATAAAGGGTAATGTTTCCCTTATTTCTTTTTCAGCTCTTGTATCTTTAGTGTATAGAAGGGCTACTGATTTCTTTGAGTTAATCTTGTATCCTACTACCTTACTGAAGGTGTTTATCAGCTGTAGCAGTTTCTTGGAAGAATTTTGTGGGTCACTTACGTATACAATCATATCATCTGCAAATAGAGATAGTTTCACTTCTTCTTTTCCAATTTGTGTCCTCTTAATCTTTTTTTTTGTTCTCCTACTGCTTTAGCTAAAACTTCAAGAACTATATTGAATAGATAAGGGAAGAAAGGACATCCTTGTCTAGTTCCTGATTGTAGTGGGATTGTGATATATGTATTCTACCCATATACTGTACTTCTTAGACTTTAAGATTTCTCATGTGTTCTAATTGTTTATTTTCCTTTACCATGATGCTTCCCATTATTTCCTTGAATTAATCTCTTTGTGTGTGTGTGTGTGTGTGTGTGTGTGTGTGTGTGTGTGTGTGACAGAGAGAGAGAGACAGAACTTCCTTGACTTGCAATTGCATTCTATACATGTGTCACATTTTCAATTATTTATATCCACACCTACAGCTTGGAATAAAAGGTGCTTTGGTGTTTAAGTGCTTCTTTAACAGCATATTTGTCTGAATATAACATTTCAATTCCACAAATGATTAAGGAGTGTCTCTTCTCAGAGAAGGTCTTAATCATTGAAACAAAGAAATAAAATGCATGTTAATAAAAGAAAGGGCACAGGAGAGACTAAAGAAAGGGACACTTTATGCCAATAGATTGGCAAATGTAGTTATTCTTAAAATAACCAAGCATTTCTCTTCAAATATAGAAGGTCAAGAAGCATATCATAAAACATAGAAGAAAATCTATTTAATCTTAAATTTGTTCTTGTAACTTCCAGTGTTACATAGAGAATAAAATGGCTGCGGTTAATGGACTTGCATATGTCACTAGCTAAAGTCACTGATGAAAATATGAATTTAAGGGAACAAGACAGATATTTCAAGCCTATAATGACATCAACAGTCTTTGAAATGACTCTGTTTCCAGAGTTCTGTAGACTGGGGCATATTTTTACTAAGTTTTAGTTCTATACATTTTTTCCTTTAAGGAAACAATCTAAAATTTTCTATATGTTAACAACATAATCACAGTCATGAAAATGAATGCTTACTTACCATATGACTGGTTAAAATGAATAATTATCACAAGGAGGCTACTATCACATTAGTCATAGATACATATACCTAAACCAAAGCAAACCAAAACAATAACAGCAACAAACATACACACCTAATCATGGCAGTAAACATAATCAATGATATCAAATGGCTACATGATAAAAATTTCATGACATTAAAGAAACAAATTGATGAAGACAGTAGAAGATGAAAAGACATCCCATGTTCATGTGTTGGAAATATTAATAATATGTAAATGATCATCCTACCAAAAGCTACCTAGAGATTCAGTGAATTTCCCATCAGTAGCCTAACATCATTCTTCACAGATATAGAAAAAGCCCCCAAATTAATTTGTAATTACAAAAAAACAAAAGTTTGCCAATGTAATCCAAAATGCAAACAAATATTGGAGGTAATATTACCACAGTTTATTTTAAATTATACTGTAGAGTGTGGGTGTGTTCCAGACATGCCAGGCACGTTCCCCTTGTGCACTAAAAAGGTGCTGCATCTCCACGGGTGGCTATGTGGATCTATGCCTACTGCTCCTAAAACATGTGGCAGCAGATCCTTTCTTTCTTTTTCCCCTCCCTCCCTCCCTGCCTTCCTCTCTCCCTCTTTCTCTCTCCCTTCCCTTTTCATTTCTCCAGATATCCAAATTACCTAAAATAAACTCTCTGTGTGGCACCTGGCAGTGAGTGTGTGAGTGACTGACTCTCCCAGGTGTAGAAAAACTCACAATAGGTTTTTAAAAAAGACACATAAGTAACAGTGGCCTTTGGCCAGCTCGAAGATCACATCCAGGGTAATAAATAAATAAATAAATAAATAAATAAATAAATAATCCAGGAATGTACTGTCAGGTAGACTTTTCTGTCTGAGGGGTAATAAAGAAACACATACTTTCTGATTGCATCTTTCTCTTTTACTTCAACTTGAAACATTCTCTTTGAAAATCTCTGTATCTCCACACAGCTACATTCAATTAATTGATGGGACCTCCTAAAACTAGAAAGCTTTTGTAAGGCCAAGGACACTGTCAATAAGACAAAACAGCAACCTACAGAATGGAAAAGATCTTCACCAAACCCATATCTGATATAGGGCTGATCTCCAAAATAAATAAAGAACTCAAAAACTAGACATCAAAATTAACAAATAATCCAATTAAAAAATAGGGTATAAATTTAAACAGAGAATTCTCAACAGCAGAATCTCAAACAGCTGAGATACACTGAAAGAATTGTTCAACATTCTTAGCCATGAAGAAAATTCAAATCAAAACAAGTCTGAGATACCATCTTACATGTGTCAGAATGTTTAAAATCAAAAACACAGATGACAGCCTATGTTGGAAAAAATGTGAAATAAGGGGAATACTCCTCCACTGCTGGTGGGAGTGCAGACTTGTGCAGCCACATTGGATTTCAGTATGGTAGTTTCTCAGAAAAGTAGCTTTGTTTTGTTTTGTTTCCTTTTTAATCTCAGGTTCTAGCATTTGGTGTAAGATAGTTTTTATGTTTGTTTAATGTGGTTCCATATGGTATATTCTCAAATGGTTAAAGCAAGTATGTGTGTGTGTGTGTATGTGTGTGTGTGTGTATGTGTGTGTGTGTGTGTGTATGTGTGTGTGTGTGTATGTGTGTGTGTGTGTGTGTGTGTGTGTGCGCGCGCGCGG